>JARHVA010008870.1:0-75000 GCA_037957365.1 Torreya grandis | reverse complement strand
ATGAAAACTACCCTTAATTTAGATATCTAATACTTGCATGCTCTAGGTGATTCATATCTCATTGTTTCAAATTCAATGGTGATTACCAATGTAAAAGTGAGTATATTATTTATTATCATAAAATTTCAACTAATCTTACTAGATATTTCATTTCTTTTACCATTGAGCCTATCGCTCGAGATCAAAATTCTATTGTTGATTCCATAGATTCTTCAGCATCTCTTTTTTATCTGTACCAAGTTATTACCAATCCCACTTTTATTATCCAAATAAGAAAGTCTATGTGTTCTATTCCATCACATGATTCACTAATCTTCCACATCAAGGATGTCACCAATTGATAAACTTTATGGTACAAATATATCATTCAATTTATGAAATACCAAACTTATCCTCCTAACCTCACTTCTTGAGAAAAGACTAAAATTCACAAATAAGATTTTAAATATGTATTTATATACAACATCCTATATTATCACAATTATTAAGGTACATTTCTATTTTGTGTTATGAATGATGAAATTCCTTCTCTTGAACAAGCACATGGGGGCATTTACGGTGGCCACTATAGTGAACATGTTGCATCCTATAAATGCCTATGTATTGGATAATTTTGGCCTACAATTAGAAATGATGCCATCAAATTTTCTAAAATTTTTACTTCTTGATAGCTTCATAATGATTTAATTCATTCACCTGTATCCAAACTTCAAACTATAGAATCTCCCTAGTCATTCTCCATGTGGAGATTATATCTTAATGGTAAATTACCTCGCTATCAAGATGGGAATGTATTTATAATCACCACTACATAATATTTTACCAAATGGGTAGAGGTTATGCCCCTTGTTAAACCACCATATATAAATTTATCCTTAATCAAATAATTTTCCACTTTGGTGTCCCTCATACTATCATTTTAGATAATGGTGGTAATTTCAAAAATAAAGTTGTCAAATAGATCTGTGTTAAATTTAAAATAAATCACATATTCTCCACACCCTATCATCCATAATTTTATGTCCAAGATGAGGCCACACAAAAAATCATTAATAAAATTCTCCAAAAGACAATTCATGAAACCTACATGGATTGCCACCTTCACCTCTATCTTTCTCTTTGGGCCTATCACACTAGCATATGCACTACCACTGGGGCAACACCATTCTCTCTAGTCCATGTTTATAAATCAATCCTCCCATTATAATTCAATCTTATTTATATATATATATATATATATATATATATATATATATATATATATATATATATATATATATATATATATATATATCTTTTCATTGTATCAT
The DNA here is from genome assembly GCA_037957365.1 of Torreya grandis. Lineage (NCBI taxonomy): Eukaryota > Viridiplantae > Streptophyta > Pinopsida > Cupressales > Taxaceae > Torreya > Torreya grandis. The sequence goes on along the minus strand of JARHVA010008870.1, from coordinate 73,690 downwards.
ACTTGATGAAGAATTACATGAAGCTCATCTTCATACTCTCGATATCCTTGATGAACACTACTTTTTGGCTTTACAACACAATTGCTAATACAAGGCCCATATTGCCAAACAACATAACAAATGAGTCAAAGTTCACACATTTAGTTTTACTAATATTATCCTTAAATTAGACTACACTCATGAAAAATAAGGTAAATATTCCCAAAAATAGTGGGTCTCTTATTTAGTCAATGATATGTTTGGTCCTAATACCTATTGCCTTCAAACCAATGAAGGACATACTTACAAAGAGCCCATCAATGCACAATTACTCAATAATTATTTTTATTAAATACTTCCCTTATTTTCCTTAATTTTTATATGATATTTATCTATCACTTTTTTTAGGATACTTACTTGAGTCTCACCCTCTACAATAGTTATCTCTTTTCACAAACCTTAGTCTTACCTTTTGTGTCTTTTGGTTTTCTTTTTTGTCTCATGAGTTGCATTTTAAAACCATAGATATTACATGGTATTCCTCATGATTTACGCCTTTTTTTTTCATTGTTTCTTTAGTTTAAAATACTCTTTTTCACCCCTTGGGTTTTTATTTTGTGATTTATAGTGTAAGATCATGGATATGACCTGAACTTCCTCATAAAATCACCATCTCTTCACTCCTTAACTAAAATGTGTTTTGAAATGGTTGAGTTATTGATCCTTTGCTATCAACTTTGGATTTTACTTATTTTTATAGATAAAATTTTCATAAAAAATGGTGCTAGCATATTTCCATCCATTTCCCTCATTTTTATGATAAGTAATCACACATTACTATTATTGTATCCTTTTTTTTGCCCTTTGTCATATTTATTATGATTTGAAGTAATTCAAATTGTTTCATGTTTCATTCCTCTTGATTTCCTACCCTTTATATCCAAATTGGATAAAAAAAGGTTGAATTCAAGATAACACTTTTATTTCACCTAATTTTATAAGACTCTTAGACACCATTTTTATGTGATTTCTCTATCTTAGAAACCAAGTCCCAAGTATTCAAATGAACATCATATTTATCACCCATGTTGGTTTTATGAATCCATAGAGAGGAAGAATACAAATATCCATCAAGAAATTTAAAATCCAAATCATTTTAAATAAAGTCAGCTATATACAAAAGGTAACATACAAATTTCAAATGTTAAAATCATACCAAAAGATGTGATTACAATCACATCTTGTATCTCCAATCAGATCTCAAACTCCACAACTAGCTGATTTCTCTATCTTAGAAACCAAGTCTCAGGTATTCAAATGAACATCATATCTATCACCTGTGTTGGTTTTATGAATCCATATAGAGGAGGAATAGAAAAATCCATCAAGAAATTTAAAATCCAAATCATTTTAAATAAAGGTAATGATATACAAAAGGTAACATACAAATTTCAAATTTTAAAATCATACCAAAAGATGTGATTACAATCACATCTTGTATGTCCAATCAGATCTTAAACTCCAAAATTGGCCACAAATTAGAGCTGCAGTCCATTAGGGTGAGGTAGGCTAATCGATTGGAATAGGAGAATTCAACAAACTCTATGGTGTTACCTAATTTCTCATGCAAGTACCCAATATTTGCATTATATTGATGACTCTATAAGGGGTCCTAAGGAGTAAAGAACACATTGTGGGAAGATAGGTACATTTTAATTTTCATGCATATAGCCTTCATTGGATGATATAAATATTTCATTTGTTAACCTAATATTTGTGTTGCTAGGAAAAATTATTCAGAGTTCTTAAGGTTAAAAGTATTATTATTTTCTTAACTTTGATTAAGAGGTACTCTACTTTGGATTTTTCTTTATTCTCCCCTCCACCCATTTCATTTTCCCCCTTGAAAGGCAAAATGTGATTCTAAATCTATTTTCCCTTCTTCTATACTTCCTTCTTCTTCACATCTTAAAAATAGGTTATCACTACTTTGTTTAATTTTTATCTATCCTTAGAAAAAAACATTTTTGAGTGATTATGATTACTTTCTTTAAACTATGGATCTCCATTTCTAGATGTATCTTGATCACTTTTTACAATTTGTCATTGTTGTAGTACCCCATTTTTTGTGGAGACCTACATCTGTTTCTACTTTCATGTACTTTTTCCATTATTGAGTGAGGTTGGTTTGTTACTTCTCACTCACCAATGTTGTTTTCCATTTTAGGAACTTAATCCCATTGATGATTGAGTAAATATTGTTACTACTCACTAATCAATGTTAGTAAAACATTTTCCTTGGTTATATTTGTTTAAGTGAGGATTATTACTTCTTTCACATTGATGTTTTAATAATTTTTTTGACATGTATCCTTGGTTTGACTTGGTGATTTTAATTTTATTACTTAAGGTTTACATGTTTGAGTTTTTTGATCTTTAGTAGCCTTGGATTTTTACTGACCTGATTCGATCTAATTTTTTTTGACTTGGTCATTTGATCTAACATAACACTTGTCACCCTAGCTTGCCAAATTTCAAATTACATCCCATCCACATAGAACTAATTATCTTGGCTTTCTTACATTTTTTTTTCTCTCTTTAGTATTTTATCCTTGGGTTTATCGAAAGCAAACTTTGTGCCCTCTATGATAAGAACTACAAACATAGTAGATAACCATTCAATGATAAAGGTAAATCAAGATGTGTATTACATTTACTTTTTTAGTTATTTCCATTTGAGTCATTTACTTTTATTTATTTTATGATTTAAAATATTGTAAATTTTTTTAACCTGAACATTGTGTGATGTTATGTTCTTTATCCCAAATTACCATCCCCTATTGTACCTATGTGACACATGATGAGTTTCGAGGGGGCATATGTATAATATTTTCAACCTCTATCAGTTACTAATGTTTTCTATATTAAAATAGCCTATTGAGTCTAAATCTCTCTAAGTACATGCCTTAAGGGGTACACCTAGAAAGGGGTGGGAAGACCATTGGTGCTTTATAGGATTATTGTCTATTTTTCCACTTTATATCTACACATTTGTCTCCTAAGAACTAGTATCCTAAGATTTGCCTCCTATTTTTCACCTCCCTCTAGTAATTTACCACCTTCATTAGCCCTTTCCTTAACCTAAACCCATTTTTGGTAGTTTACATGACTATGTTGGCCACATCGACCTTGTATTTTTATTTTCAATAGCTTACTAAGAACTAAGTCAACCTTGGCCAACTTAGTTCACTATCTAGTAAGTTTCTTGTCAATTACAATACTAGGTAGATTGGGTTGACCTTTTTGGCCAAATCTTTTAAAAGGATTTAGTGTTAGACATGCCTATATAAACACATCCATTTTTCCATTATTAGAGAGACAACAAGAGCTAATTATTCATTTATGTTTCTTTATAATATGTTCTTCCACCATTCTACTTTAGGAGTCTTAGCTTAGGGTTTTTACTAGGAGAAAAGTATTGTATTTTGGATAAGTCTTAGATGCTTTGGACTTTCTTAGTGATTCTTACAAACCAAAACAACCTATTTTTAAGCACCTTTGGCCAAGGGAGAGAATGAGTCTTGACAACTTCATCTTCCAAGCAAGTATCTCTATCTTTTCTCCTCTCTTTGATTGATAAAAGTAACATAAGTAATGGATTTTGAATATATTTCTCTCTCCATCCATTAGGGTCTTACCCACATATAGCTTAAATAGGATTATGTTATGCATGTTTACTTTTATTTTTACTAACTCCCACTTTATACCATAAGCTTTGGTGAGCACTAGATTAGTCTTTTGCTTTACTTGCTGTTAATATAGTGAATATGAAAACATAGGACCTAGTTAGGGTTACTTCATAGTTTTTTTTGACTGGAGGCTTTGGAACTCTCCCTAGTTATATTATTTATGGTAAGATATCATTTGTCTATGTCTAGCAGATCTATATTAGTAATGACTGTGATTATCTATTGTATCCCCAATTAGAAGTGTAAGTAGGATCTATCTTATTTGAGATAGGATTCATTTGTAGATTTGATGTATTTTCCCATACACCCATCACTAATTTGAATCATATTCCCATATTCAAAATATTTGACTCCCATTCCTTGACTAGAAAAAATATTATTTCTCAGTAAACTAAAGCCAAAGAAACAATTGAAATAATTATCATGAACAAAATTTTTGGAGACTACAAACAACTATTCTATGTTCAAGATCATCACAATAAATTTTACAAGTTTATCATAGATTTTATTTATAAAAATAAATTATATTATTTTAAAGGACTTAGATAATTATGCACTAAGATTCATACCACCACATGTGGATCTCATGCCATTTTTGGCCCCATTTGAAACTCCTATTGACACTTCATTGATTTTCTTCAAAATATCCATAAAAATAATGACATGATCAAAGATCAAGGCTAAGCCATTGATAAGATGATCCTAGATGGCATAATATAAATACTCATCTACTTCATTTGATGACACATGCTCAAATCTCATGGTATCATTCTCACCAAGTGTATTGTCATACCTTTGATATTTTTACTGGAACTAGGTGAGAATGATGCATCCCAAAAATGTCATTAACGAGAACTATATTAATTATTTTTTTATTTTGCATTTTCTATGTGGCTAGGATAATAGAACATATCATCATCACCATCCACTAATTCTATGTAAATGTTGTTCTCCTCTCTTTTCGTGTAAGGACATAACATGATCTAGATGATGACATGTGTCAACATCCCAACCTTTCACTTGCATGGAAGTGTCGTGGTTCTTACCTTTGGAATATGTTCTCTAGGTGAGATGAATGATGACACCTATCACTTTAATGGTGATCTACTTGGATAGAGTTGTAATGTTCCTTTCTTCTACTAAAATGAATCCATATCATCAGGATGATGATAGATGCAATCATCTCGGTGTTCCACTTTATCATAATTAACTTTTTCCACACTTTTCCTATGAATATCTAGCTTTCTAAGATGATGACACATGTCATCATCCTGATACTCTACTTACCTATAATTGTCATGTTCCTCACTTTTTTTATGAGCACTATGGCATGGGAAAATCATGACACATGCCATCATCTTGGATCTCTAATTAGACTTGAAACAATAAACAACAAAAGCATGGACAACCATAACTATGGTAGAATTTTATGACTATTAAATAAACTATTCTTCACTGAAAACATAGACATAACAACACATGAATACAACAAATATTATTGTTCACTTAAATATTATCCTTACCATGAGATGCCTTTGGGATCAGGAATTCCTTAAAAAGGGGGAGGTGGAGAAAACTATGAACTTTCATTCTATTTTTGGGATTGATCTAGGATCAGCCCAAGGCATAGTTGTAGGTATTAGACTTCATAAATAGAATATGCATGAATAATATCCAAGAGATGCACTATTACCACTAGAAGTTCAATACACTATGTTTTTCATGGTTTAAATTCATCTATTTATATTTTGAGTGTTGGGTTTGATCTTTATAAGCACAAGGGGAAAAGGGGATTCCATAACCACTAAATAAACACAAAAGAGAGGGAAGGGTAAGGCAGAAAAGGATGCCTCTAAGTCTAAAATGAGATCAATGCAATGATGATTAAACTAAGAGACTCTAACATAATTATACAATTGTAAACCGAGTTTCACTAGAGTTATACCTCCATGAACATATAATGGGGAGAGCCTGAATGAAATGGGAATATGCCTTCAATATGTATTCCTATAAGAGATTAGTACTATGGGTTTATTGTCGAGAAAACATAAAAACCATATCAAAACATGTAGCTAAGCATGTAAATGATCAGTATGAACCAAAATAAAATGAAATAACATGTACAAAGAATATAATAGCTAATCACATTGTAATCATGACATACATAATGTGACAAAATGTTAATCCAATTAATCATATCACTATTGACCACTTAAACATGAAGATGAAATATAATTGATCACATAAAAGACCCTTTTGTAGAAATAGAACATGCATTCATTAAAAGTGTAAAAAAATACTATAATAATCAATTTTGGTTGATGTTATTTTCTAGAGTGTAGAGAGCAACGTAGGTGAAATCCCATCAATAATCTAGTAAGACTTTTGAATAATTTTTGGTTGACCTTAAAATAAAATATGGATCATCTATAAATATATAAGGATTGGGGTTCACCTACAAAAAACATGAGGATCCCATCCTTAGCCATGATGGTCACTCATTGTAGTTAAAACTATATATCAAAAATCTAACCAAAATAAATCCCAAGAAACCTACATAAAAGCTATGGGGACCACATCTAAACATGAAAAGGTGGCTAAAAAGGGCTACCTCCTAACTGAATTGACTAGGAACTCTTAGGTTCTAGTGCAACCACCATGAGATCAAAATCCTTATCTAGCTTGGCCAAGTTCATTAGAGGATCGTTGATGATCACCTCTATTTGAGTTACTAGTCTCTAGAAGGCCTATAAAGTTGCTTCTATTGAGGCTTGAACTTATGAAACTTGGTTTATTCTTATAGTAGCCTAAGTTTATAGGTACAACACTACCTAGGTTCCTTGTTAGTTCACTTTAGCCACTTTCTCCCTCATAAATAGGTCAAATTGTCCCAAATAGTCTTCGAATTCCCCTTGTCAATCATAGTGCCATCTAGGTGGAATAAGATTATGATATTGACCTTCTAAAAGTAGGTTAGTATCTTTTTATCACACTCTTCTAAGGTTTATGTAGTAGTATAGGCCAAGGCTATCCACTCCTCCATCACCGATCTCATGTTTTCAACATAAGTATGGTACAACCTAAAATCTAAGGTTGGCATTAGTTTGAGATCTAAGAACATCCCTTTATTGACCATGACTTGTATCTAATGACACTTCCTATCAATCTCTATCATTATCCCCATTTAGGCCTATATCCTCTATATAATTACATCCATCTTGGATAGAGATCCCACTACTTTCCTCAGGATTCAGAAAATTAGTAGGATGGAATCTTTGACTTGCACAATTAATTCAATTGAGAATGTGATCTTCACTTGCGCCTCAAGAGTATGATCTTAGATATACATATCCTTAAGGATTTTCTTAGACATGTCATGGGTAAGTTGGAGGACAGACAGTGGGTCCTTATCTATATTATATTCTATGACAGTAGTCCTCACCTTGGTGAGGGGAAAAAGATCTTGATGGGTCTAATATATCATTGGGTTTCCCTCTTAGATGAACCTTTGAGAGAGCATCCTCTTTGTGATATTAGATTCTATATCAAAACTATACTATGCTTTCAGGTCACCTTGGATATCCATATATGGCATTTGTTACCTTAGGACCATCCCTTAGGTTACTATAGGTGTAGGAGTTATAATTGAAATTATGGTTAAGGGTGTAAAATGATGTGAAGGAGAGATGGAAGAAGTGAAAGGAGTGAAAGAGGAAATGAAGGGCTTATGGGGGTGAAAGGATGGAGAACAAAAGGGGAGGTTCATGGGAAAAATTCGTCTTGTCATTATTCTTAGGTTAGGTTAACCTAAGGTGGGATTACCATAGGGAAGAAATAATGGAACAAAAGGGATGAGATTGGATGGTTGAAGGTGAAGTGAGTGGGGCCTTGGGTAAGGGAAAGAAGGTGTCAGGGATCCAATAACCAAGTTGTTACTAATAAGTCTAAAGTATTCAAAGGATGGGTTTCCTTCTATTTTTTCTTCAATTTCTTAATTGGGTCAGCTTTAAGTGATATGGTGGATAGTTTGACTATAACAGACAAGGCTGAAAGCTGATGGCTGAGGACTTAGGTCCTTGGAAGGGAATGTTGGGCTAACAAGAGTGGTGATCGAGAGGCTCCCTAATATAGGTAGTAGGCTTATAAAGGCTTTATTCACACCTATTTTTGAGGTCAATCCCAAAGGAGGCATCATGAGGAATCCAAGCTATGAGATGGGTAGAGAGAAAGGGAAATGGAAAGTGAGTACACTCATAAAGTCCAAGGTCAAGGGTATTTGAGTGAAATATAGAGGGGAGAAATTGGAAATGGAGGGGGTATAGTAGAAATAGTTAGCACTACAACATGGAATTATAACACAATAGGAGTAAGGGGTAGAAGGTAAATAAGAGGAGATCAAGGAGTGAATGGGTGAACCTAGATAGGTGCCTACTGGTTACCTCATTTGGGGCTTGTTTTATAGTCATGGTATCAAATCTCAGAGGCTATGAACTACTAGTTGAAAAAGTTATGTTTGGGATACCTAGTAATATGTAGTCTTAACTCAATATCATCGAGGCTTAGTGAAATGTGATGACATAAGAGGTAGAGGATGAGGACCAAGTAGAGGAGGCATAGGTGGAAATTAAAGAGATAGGGCTACTATTAGAAGTGAATATTGAGGATAAACTTGAGGAGGAAGAGGCAAATATTGAAGTGGAGAAGGTGGTGGGATGTCCTACAAGATTCTCCAAGAGATGGCTAGAAAATTTAGAATCGGGTCCTCTATGGACCAAGTAAGAGTTGAAGGGGATTTTGAGGGGCTTGTCTGAGCCTCCTTCCATTAATTTTTCATCTTATCTTTTATATAGTATATCACTTCCTAGTTATTAGTGATGTCTAGATAGATCTCATCATCATCCTCAGCTTAATGGTCATATTTGATTTTGAGTTGAGATGAATACTACACAAAGTGGGCCCAAATCACCCTTTTAGGGTCCCACTACCAAATCTTACATTTTATCAGGGTGAAAGAGTCTTGTCTAGTCACCATGTTTTGTATGGATGCAAAGTTATTATATATGTGCCCTCGTATGGTGATCAAGATTAGAGGTCATACCTTTTGCTAACATTATATGAAGTAGCCAAAGATTCTATTCACTTATTGATAGATGATCTCATGATCTATTATGCAATCAAGCACATAGTATGGTGCATGTAGGGGTCTTGGAAGAAGCCCATGACTTGGATCACTATGTCATTTTTATACAACCAATATTCCCCTATGGTTGTGATGGAATCTCATATTATCTTTGAGAGCTAGGGTATGAGTGATTCATTGACCACCTAGTATACCACTAGGTAGAACTAGTCATAGACATCCTACAAATGATGGTAAAATTGGTGGCCATAGAGATTGAATAAAACCATATGGATAGTTGGGCCACTTGGAACCCACATAGGAAAGGTTGATGAGTTGAATGATAGAGTTCCATAAATGGTGTCAAGCAGGTAGCTCATCATGTAGATGTTACCCCCATTTTGGGCATCTATGATGCTATGAACCAATTTAAAGTTGATCCATCCTCCAAGATATGCGATGTCAAAGTGAGTCAAGATAATGTGTAGTAGGAGCACCCAAAACTCATTGACATACTAGCAATCCAAATTATTGAATACCTAGTTTAATAAGATCATGCCTACTTGGACCTCCTCTCATAAGGTGTGGAGCATGTAGGCATTGATATTTTCATTATTGACCCAATCATAGTCCTAGTTCTTGACCCAATCTCGGAGTACATCATAGATCTAGTGATCCTTCATCTAGACTAGCACTACCATTACATTTTATGAGAATAGTAAGTCTTGTAAGAAGTAGTATGCCTTAAAGGCATTCCTAAATATGTTAGAAATTTAGTGTTAAGAGGTGGGTGAACATAGCCAACCATTAACAACATCCTATACCCTAATGGCCTTGTTGAGGATGTCACCTAAAATATTAGCCTAGGGAAACACCTCTAATTTAACCATGAATCTTTGGAGTATGTATCTTTTATAGGACTAAAAGGCATCCTCATATTTGGCTAACTCATCATTGACATCACTAGAGCCCATGAACCCTTATCATTTAATTTAAATATGTCATTGTGTTTATTCTACCTAGTTAAACCAATAAGGAAATTGGTGTCCTGGTACTTAGGATTGGCCTTCGGGTTGGAGGATGTAGCAGCCATTAGAGTAGGGTAGAGGAAAAATTAGGAAGATTTTGGGCATTGAAGGTATGGGATATAACGGTACTATGTAAATTTTAAAGCAAGGATTGTGATATTTATTCTAAACTAGCAATGGTAATTGTTAATAGGAATCCATTAGGCTTTAAAATCTTGTGCACACATCTCCCTACATTAATTTCATTTGCTGGCTCATCTCTTGTGAATTTGAAATTTGTGTTGGTGGAAAGATTTTATCTGTTTACTTCCAAATCTAGAATTATATTTTAAACCCATGATCATCTGCTACTAGACGGATATAAAAATTATGATGGAATGTTCTTGAAAACTATCTAAATAGGTCTATCTTCCCATTTTATTAATGGAAAGAATGTGGTAGGAACATGGTCATATCCCTTAGAGTTTTCTCAGCTATCACCCATTTTATAACATGTGTCATACATCTATTATTTGTTTTTATTAAAGGTTGACACTTAATATTAAATTCTTACTCCATGCCTTAATCCTACGTCAGGTGATGTGTCACCCAAGAACACATGACTCACCATAATTAGTCTTTATTAACCACTTGTAATTCATTATGAAATTTCTAGGTTACAAGTAGAAATTAGTTTATCTTCAAATTATATGATGTGAGATATTCCCATTGGGTTAGGATATCCTAGGCTCTAACATCTCTAATAGGTTTGGGGGACACTCCTTTCTGACTTTGAATGATGTGACAATCTTTCATTTGGTCAGGATCTCTTGGGCTCTAACATCTCTGACTGCTCTAGGTGATTTCCCTCTCTAAATCTAAATGACTAGATGCATTCCCATTGTGTTAGGCTCTACTAGGATCTAACATCTTTGATAGGTCTGAGGGACTCTCTTTTCTAACTTTGAATAACATGATGATCTTCCATTAGGTTGATCTCTACAAAACTTTGGCATCTCTAATAGTTTCAAGGGACTACCCTCTCTAACACTTAATGATATGGAAAAGTCCCATTGGGCTGGACTCTCTTCAGCTTTAATATATCTGATAGGTCTAAGGTATTGGCCTTTTTGACTCTAAATGACATGGTGATCTCCCATTGGGTCAAGATTTCTCATGTTTTAACATCTCTCACAATTTTGGGGTACTGACCTTTCTAACTCTAAATGACATGATGAATTCTCATTGGGTCAGGCTCTATGAGATTCAAAAAAAGATGAATTAAGAAGGTAAAAAATAAAATGATTCATTAAATATTCCTTGTCACACACATAGGACTCAATTTTTCCATGGAGAATAATGAGTTTTTTCTTATAGGAAGGGAACTATATATTGGGAACATATCTTTGTGAAAATCAACTTGCAACATTAGTGCCAAAATATGATAAAATGAAACAACCATTACTTCGAAGTTTTTATAAAAAAATTAAATTTTTTTGTTACAATTTTATTAAAATCAAGGTGATGTTTATTTATATGTTTTGAGTAGAAATCACCAATGAAAACAAAAGGAAGAACTTTAAAGCTCTGGTTCATAATTTTTTTATAGGTGTCCCCTTTTTCATAGAAAAGGGGGCATGTTGGCCAGAACATATACTTGTAGAAACTCAATGATTTGTTCAAGTCTTAAAACAATTTTAGTAATTTAGTTTTCACACTTTATTAACTATTAATAACTTACTCAAAAATTGGTCAGCCCAATGTATTCATTGTTACAAAGTTTACTTTTTTTCATTTATATTTCTAGTTATAGATTTGACTTGTTTATGGCTATTTAACTTTTTTGCATTATAATGTTTAAATTTATAAATGCACTTAAAAAAATTTATATTGTGCTTATACTAAACTTATAGTTTAATTTTTTTAATAGTTAAAACATGTCTATATCACCTGTTCATGCAGTGTACTGATCTACATGAGGAAAAAATGAGTTAGCAAGTGCCTGGATTCTCATATTGTGAATTAATGCACAATAAATAAAATTTTCAAGTTAAATCCATGTCACAAAACCCCTTTATCATAGCATTAATCACTAATAAATGAATAATAACTAAATTCATTTATTTAAAATTGATCACATTAAAAAAAACAAATTGTCATCACATATGTTATAAATACCATTACACATGTTATAATAACATAACTTAATAAATTAATAAGATTTAAAATGCTTTGGTGAATATTACAATTTACTAATCAACACATCTTATCATTAATAATCATAGTTATGCTTCAGTAACAATATTGGGCATTGATATTGCCAAACAATTTCATTTTTCTTTTTCTTTTCCTTCACCACCATAGTTTTTTTGGTTATTATTGATTCCTATATATTTATTTCCTTTTTGACATTGTTTTTTTTTAACAACCTAGATTTTAACTCTTTATTCTTGTCATCAAGTTCTAGTCAAAGATTAAAGGAGTTTATTATGCAAAAGGCTTTGGATTATCCTTTAGTTCAGAGTTCATACAAAAAACCACAAGTAGATCTCATTGGCAGAGTCTCACATCATTGTCTACATAATATTTACTAGATTCCTTTTGAATAATCTTTCATTTCTATCCTTTCTATTATTTGGTAAGAATTCCTTTATGATAATAATATGATCAAAGTTAATTTGATGATTATCTCCATCTTTGATACCAATATCATGTTCTTTATCTTTAACAATGAGAACATGAAATCCTTGGCTGAATTATTTATTAATAAGATATTTAGGGTTGGCCTAGGTGAAGCTATGATAGCCCTTGATGGTGATCGGGAAGAACCCCTACCCTTCTCTGGTAAAGACAAGTTAGGTTTCATGCCAATGGCCACATTGAGGAGCTTAGAAAGAAAATTCTCTCTCATCCATAATTACATTCACACTCTAGTTTTTAAGATGAAGTTTAATATATTATCTCATTCATTATTTCCCCCTCCGCCTTTAGACAATATTTTGTCACCTTTGATTTCTCTATAATACATGCATTTTTTTCTTCATTCCCTTAGAATAATCAAATCAATAAAATATTGGTAGGATGGTGTTTCTTAGAATTTCCTCTTCTCTTCCATGGATGGTCAAATATATTCTAGTGACAATTAATATGGATTTGGACAAACATTTGGCTATATAAAAATGCACGTCCAAGAAGCAAGACTCTTTGTCTACCTCGATAGTTCCTAGTTTTAATGTAGTGGTTATTGGTTCAACTCTTGTGAAGCATCCTTTGCTGACTTTGGATTTTTTCAAACCCATGCCTACTTTCAATTACATTGAAATAATATAAATTTATTAGATTTAGGAATTCCATTTTTTATTTGATATAGGTTTTCTATTTTTTATGCCCTGCTAGTAGATTTCAACTTTTTCGTAACTCAACCATTCTTTCAGCTAAGAAATGAAAATATTTTTATTAGTGTTTCTTTGTATTTATTCTCATTTTTAAATGGGCATAGGTCCTATAAACCTGATATATATATATATATAAATATAACTTAATCAATTACTCTAAATCTAGTAATATGGAAAATACAAGCATTTAAATTGTTATAATAAGATAGTAATACCCAATTTTAAACTCTAATTTGATTATGATTACTTGAATTGTGATAAAAAAAATCTATCAAATAGCATTTACTCAAATTAATGACATATCCATTCCCTTTTATCTATTTTTTTATTAGACTAGGTAGTAGTCCCACCAATACCTTTTATACTTAGAAAGTGATCCCATGGGAGTGTGGCTCCTGAATTTTGTTACAAGGTATTGCATAATGGATTTAGAAGCATATGTAAAAAAATGGTCCCATGATATAAATATTATGGATGTATGCTAAAAAATAGCTAAATTCTTATTTTTAGGAAAAAATTCTAAAATTTCCTTTTTCCATGTCTTTTATTTTACATTCTGCCAATCACTCATTAAAAATGGAGCACTAGTCCCCCCATGCAATGACTACCTTAGCTACAAGTAGGTACTAAATCTACTTCACAGTTCTTGTTTAATTATAGGAATTAAAATAGCTAAAAACATATCAAAAAATAGATTTTTTATTTCTAAAAATCTCAACCATTTTCATTTTAGTTAATACCCCCCAAAACAAAATTTCAAATAAAAATCAACTATCAAAATTTGATTTGGTAATAGCTGATCTTTGAAAGATATGCTTAAAATAATAGACACAAAGCCACACACAATCTTATAATTAATTAAAAATTATAATAACATGAGAGAATATTCATACTAATAATAAAAATTTCATTCAAATATTTTATAATCACATTGTAAATCCTTCCAAAAACCTTCGTATGCTTTATTCTATTTTTTAAAAATTTCTAGATAGAAAATCCACCATAAAACTAATTCTAAATGTTTATTATAGTAAAATTAATAAAATATTAAATCACTTCAAATTATATCAATTATAAATTGCTCTTAAAAATAGAATCCTTAAAATAATAATAAAACATATACCTATTTGAAAATTAATCTTTTTAACACACTAATTTTCCTACAAATAACATTTTGTAATTATGGATCTTTGTTGTTACATATGATAAGTTGATAAATTATAGCTCAACCTTATATCTAAACATTAAAACTCTAATTTCATCTAAGGAATCACATGTTTATTTTTAGTTTTTGCTTAATTTGGTGTTATAAATCCTAATATAATATAAACTAGTGTGTGAATTCAAATACATAGATATGACATTTAAGTAAACATTTGATTGTAAAAATGTTAAAAATAAGTAATTATTTGAAATGTGGCATGTGATAAATATAGTAATAAAAAAAGGTACAATCACTTATATTTTATAATTAACTGTCTACCTATGGATGTATTTTTATAGTGGAAAATAAATTGAAGTAAATATTTGTTTTACCAAAATCTAAAACTGTGATTTTATCTACATACGATCAATTATGTCAACTTTGGGTCAATATTGACTATCGATACTAAATTTTAGTGGTCAAATTTGTATAAAATAGGATATTTAAATGTACAATAATCATTTATTGTTTTTAAAAACTCTATATGTGTGATTTTAAACCATGATGATGCACACTAATCTAGAAATCATCCTCTTTCACCTTAAAACACTCGGTGTGCTTGTGATAGATAAAAATCTATAAAAATTAGGAAATTTTAATCAGGTTATCTGAGCCCAATCACCCCCATTAATGATTTATCACTAAATATGTATCTTAAACTCCAAGGAGGGAAATCAAGAAACACATAGTTCTCCCACCTGGTGTGATTATGAACTTATTCTCCATTGATATATGAATGAAGTGAATGATTTTAATTTGATAATTGAAAATGCTTTATTTGAATTGGCATGAATAACCTTTATAATTATATGTAATATTATCCTAGTGATTAATTTTCAAATTGAAAAGAAGAGGTGATAATTTATCATTGTGCAGTACTGTATAATAAGTTCTTCATTCCTCATCAAATAAGGCCTTGATTTGTATATATATGATTAAAATTAGGTAACTAATGGGTAGACTAACATGATAGGTAGATAGGTCATCCCTAAGGGAATATTTAATTTTAAAAATTAGCCTTTTATGAGAGAGGGTTAGTACTACTAGTCTTAAGTTAGTATCGACTGGTGATATTAACTTAGTCTAATGTTAGCAACCACTGTATAAGAGGACTAAAATGAACATCTATGCATGTATGTGCATGAAAATATAAAAGTTTTAAACAAACAAATATGTTCATTTAGATGCAGAAAAATAGGATAGAAGGCTCAAACTCCTAAGGTAACATATGGGTGTGAGACATTGGTTTGTTAGAACCTTATTTGTGAGTGCACGTCATGTGTGGTTAATGTATTTAAATACTATCATTGTTAACTCCTTAATATAATATTTTAGTATCTACAAATACCCACATTTTAATAAAGTAGGATAATTTATGAAGTAAAAGAAAAAAATATACCTAAGTGTGTACAACACACTCTATATTTATTAGGAATCTCTAATTATATAGGTCACTCAAAATTAAAACCTATAATAAATATATGGTGTTCAATGTCTATAGATTTAATTCTAAATTTTAAATTGTAAAATCAAAGATAAATAAAGGTGCACACTTGTACATTAGTGAAAACCATGTTTACCTTACAACTTGTTGGACATGATGTTTCCTTGTTGAAGAATTAGAGAAGGGTTATTTCCAATGAATCACTTGGATAATTCATCATCTTGTTAAAGCATGGATAAATTAAGGGTGATCAAAACACAAATTTTTGTAACTACCTAAGTCCTTGGGTGAGGAAGATAAATTGCATCGAATCTAATAAATGTGGGAAGAACTGCATGATGTATTAACCCAAATAAATAATCATATTAGATAAATAATTGGAACCACATGATGTTTTTTCTATAATTAATTCCATGTCCATTGAACATAGTTGAAACTAAACATATATTATGTGTAAAAACATGAATTAACTATTATAGAAGGATTTACAGATTCAAGGTTGGTTAGTATTCGGTGTAGATTGAAAAAGTGTTTTTAAAAATAAAAATACTATAATATTTCTTAGTGTAAATATTTTAAATGTGCATGTATCAATATCACACCAATTTGTAACTATGCCAAAGTTATCATAGTTTGTATGTGCATGAATTGGTAGCATTCCTCAAGGATCCGAACATGTGTATATGTGCATGAACCATCATCATGCCTCATGAAATTGAAATCATGGGTATATGAAATATTGTAATTTTATTATTTTAAAATATGTACATATGTTCTTGCACATGAACTCAAGTGTATATGTGTCTATATTTAATTCTTTGTCAATTAGATGCATATACATGGGATATGACCCCATAGTTTTTACTAATGTGTATAATATTTGTCATGTGACTAAAACATATTATATATAATCCATTATAAATATTTAAATTTTATAACTTGATTCCAAAATCAGATTTTCTATTCATGGAGGTTTATGTTCATATGACAATCACTCTATAATGCCCCCAATTTGAGATAAGAGATGTGTCCTATAAATTACTTGTCTCAAAATGAAATTTAACAATATCATGCAATGTATAGATATAGAAACATGTATAATCACGTGAACATGTGGAGAGTATGTCAACATAGTAATATATATGTAAATAAAGGAATATATGTAGCATATGTAATGCAAGGCATATAATTGTCATCTATAAATAGATGTATCAATGAAACACATAGAAATAACTATCACTAAAATAATTAATAAATAAATATATGTAGTAAATTTGCATGATATGGATCATGGAACCCCTCAATCTCAGTGATCTCACCATGTAAAAAAAGCTCAACAATTATTGTTAAACATAAGGCCGATGATTGCATACAAGGAACATGCAAATGACATAAATATGTCATAAACAAGGGACATAAAATATTCAAATTGTAAAATTCAAAGGGCCACAAATGAGGGACATAAATATGTTGAAAAAAAGGACAAGGGTCCACACATAATAGATAGAGATACACTACCATATCATGTAAGAGAGTACCAAAATTAATGATTCATAAAACAAGTAAACAATATTCTACACCTTCTATGTAAATAATGTAAAAGAATATTATAATAACATATCAATGTAGTAATTTTTAAGATATGATCAACTATAAATAAATATGTAACTAATAAAATTATTTAAACATGGTGGAGAGATCAAATAAAGATATACCATATAATAGTGAAACATGTGGAATAAAATGCCCTTAGTACTAGTGTGGCCACTAGGTAGAGGAAAATATAACATATGTATGTCCATGAATAACATAAATGTCCTACATTGCACTCATATATGATGAAACACATGTGTTTATGAAGATAATATGCCATATACAAAACATGTGATAAATAACATATGTAATAATGTATTCTAATAATCCTATCATGCTTAGGTCTTGATTTTGCTTTTTTTTGAATTTTTTTAATGCTTTTGACATTTTTGTGTTCTTGAAATATATAAAATTAGTGATAAAAAATAAATTACTATGCCACCTCATTGGGATTAAAATAAATATAACCTAGCTTGTCCTTGAGACTATGTTATCAAATTTACTATTCTTCTATTGTCTCTAATTGTTCATATTTTTTGCTTGTTCTCTTTGAATATTTTAATTTGTGGTGACTACCAACACAATTATTTTGAATCATATTATATTTTACTCATGTAATAAGGAGATATGTGTCTATATTTTATTCACTTTGGTATACATTAAGTAAAATTATTCTAATCCTAACATGAGTGTTATCTTAGTCATATAATGTGCCAACCGTATGCATGTATCAAAGACATTTGGACCACAATTAATCATTATAGTAATATGTATAATTTATTTACCATGATTCATAATAAATAGGCCTTTAATGTTGAGCCCCACATTTTGTAATAATGTGATATTATAGACGTTTTAAATTTGGTCTTCATCAATTTAAATATGATGTTGATAATCATTGTGTGTGTGTGTGTGTGTGTGTGTGTGTGTGTGTGTGTGTGTGTGTTAGTGCTATGAATTATTTTAGAAATTAGTGTTGAGTGTTTTTATTGATCATGTGTTACTTTGATGGTACTTTATTATTGTATCTTTTAATATTATTTTATAATGTTAAAAATGAATTGTGTCATATCTTAGGACTCTATTATAATCACAATATAGTTTGAATTATTTATGTGAGAGATGTCACACAACTCTATGTCTAGTAAATGGGAATTTTATTATATTATGATCAAGTAATATTTTGAATATTTTTATTGTTTATCTTGAAATCTTGTTACTTGCAATGGTGTTGGGCCTTTAGAATATGACATGTCCACATTATTTAATAAAATGTGCGATTACTTATTTTTCCATGCCATTCTTGAATTTAGTGTTCCATGTGCATGATCTAAGATAATATTTCAAATGTTATTTGCATTTTTAATTTACTAATGATATTTAATTTTTACATTTCCTTTCCCCTAAAATATTATTCTTGAATATGAATTTCTGACTTGTCCCTTTTTTGTATATGAATTATCCTACTTTTATATAACTTCAATAGGTTTGAATAGAGTATGAAATACATAGTATCGTGTGTGTGTGTGTGTGTGTGTGTGTGTGTGTGTGTGTGTGTGTGTGTGTGTGTGTGTGTGTGTGTGTGTGTGTGTGTGTGTGTGTGTGTGTGTGTGTGTGTTGTAATCATAATATATTTTTGTGGATGATCATAACCACTGTGTGTTAGATGTGTGTTATGAGTTTTGTTAGAACATAGTGTTGAGTGTTTTTACTGATCTTGTGTTACTTTGATGGTGCACTTATCATTGTATATTTGAATATTATTTTGTAATGTGTCACAATGATTTATGTCACATCCTATGACTCTATGATAATCAAAATAAGATTTTAATTATTGATGTGAGATATGTCCCACAACTTGATCTCTAGTAGATGGTAATGTTATGATATTATGATTAAGTGATAATTTTAATATTTTTATTGATTTATCTTGAAGTCTTGTTACTTGCAATGGTGTTGGACTTTTGGAATTTGACATTTCCACATTATTTAATGAAATGTATGATTAATTATTTTTCTAAGTAATGCTTGAATTTAGTGTTTCATGTGCCTGATGTGAGATAATATTTTAGATATTATTTGCATTTTGAATGTACTAATAATATTTAATTTTTACATTTCCTTTCCCCCTAAATATTATGCTCAAATAGGAAGTTATGACTTTTCCCTTTTTTGTATATGAATTATTCTAATATTCATCTAAAGGATTGATGTTTAAAATGTGTAGTTAATCACCTACCATATATATCATGTTGGTATCATTGTCATCACCATCATAATAGTTTTTGGCCATGCCATATTTATTTTATGAATTCACCACTAAAGGAAGATCACGAATAAGTTTTTGTTTCTCTATTTTATCTTTTGGTTCATGCTGTATAGTTACTTTGTATGTTAATAAAATTTTTCCTTTTTAGTATTTAATATATCCACCTAATATGTATGTATCTAAGCTACTATAATGGGTTGTGATGGAATGATCTTCCAAATATGATTGTCATTGTTTCTCTTAGTAGATTGTGTCATTAAAATATTTGAAAGAGTCATCATCTTCTTGTTATGTATAATAATAGCCTTCATGCATGAATTTTATAGATTTATGTATTGTTGATGGTACTTATTCCATACAATTTATCCAAGGTCACCCCAAAATTAAGTTTTAATGAAACTAATTAATTATAATGTGGAAAATAAAAGGTGCCATATTAAGACCTAATTTTACATCTAAGGATATAGTCCCAAGTATTGGATGTAAAATATTTACAAATATATTTATGCTTTCTTCTAATTTTTTAATAGTAACCAGGTTGATCCCCAATTATTGTAATAAGGTGATGTAGTAGATATTCAATACAAAAACATTATCTACCGACACATGTTTGACCATTTACTTTTATAATTGAATTTGAGTGAATAATGGAATATTTTTCTCTCTTATGTGTTACACAAGTAAATATTCATTGTCAAAGGTGATGAATTTTTTGATATCCTTCAACGTATTCATGATAGATATAAATGGTGAAAGTTTTTTCTATCACTAGGGAATGTTATTTATTATAATGATTCATATAATATGTCATTGTATAATATTGATCTAGAGTATCTCCAAGATATAAATTTGGGTATGTTTTTTCTTTAGTTTATCTATGATTTCATACCTTTTGGGTTTAATAGCTTGATTCGTGTGATGTTGAGTGGGTTTGGGAGGAACAAGTTGACTTGAGATACAAAACGAGTCATGAGAGACTAATGGGAGTGGGATGGTAGATAAAAAAAACATTGATTTATATGGGAAGTAAGAATAAAATATTTCATACATGCTTTTGGAATTTTGTGGAGACAAAATCTAGCTAAGATTGGATATTTCAACAATATGATTTTAGGAAGACTTGCGATTGCTCATTATTCATAATAACCTTATTTTTATTTTTAGATTTGATACATTTGATTATATGATTGATCAAAATATAACATAGCTAAGTGGAAAAACATTAAAATATTACCTTCATGACTTGAATTAAAAAATAAAGACAATGTTCATTCATTATAGCCATAGGTAATGTATAATTAAGAAATAATCAGAAATCAAGGTTAGAAATAAAATCCTAAGGATGAAATATAAATCTTTATTAGGATAAAAACATAAAGGAGACCTAGTGTTTTATGTGGTTTATAAATGTATGGTCTTATAAATATTTATTATTAATTTTATTTATGAAAATATAATAGGATAGAAACTAGTATGTGAATTTAGATAGATAGATATGGCATACAAACACACTTCTGAATGTAAAATACTAAAATTGATTGCAATGATTTGATAAGTGGCATATGATAACTATAGTAATAATAATAAAAGTGATAATTAATTATATTTTATAATTGATCATTTTAATTTATTTGTATTTTTATGGTGAAATTTTTATAGAAGCACACATATGATTCATGCGAATCCAAAAATGTGTTTCTATCTGTGCAAGTTCAGTGTTTCAGCTTTGGGGTGGTATCAAATTTCCATAATAATTTTTTAGTGGTCAATAGTGACCTATTTGTAAAATAGATTATGTGACCATATGGTCACATTCACTTTTATATGAAAGCTCTATATGTGTGATGTTAAACCCATGATTTTTCATGCAGCTCCATTAATTATCCTCCCTCACCTTAAGACCCTAGGTATGTTTATAAGGGATATAAACTTGTAAAAAATAGGAAAGTGTAATAGGGTAAGCTAACCCTAATCACCCCCATTGATGATTTACCATTGTCTATGTATATGATACTCCAAGGAGATAAACTAAGACACATATGGTTATCCCACTTAGTGTGGTTATGTAATTGAACTCCTTGACGATAAGAATGCAACTAATGATTTGGATTAGATATTTTACAATGCTTATTTTTGAAATAGATTTTTTATGGTTAAAACTTTGATGTAATCTACTTCTAATGACTAATTTTAAATTTAGGAAGAATATGGTAGACTTTATCAATGTTTAGTAGTATATCGATGTTTGATAGACAAGTGCCCCATCACTCATCAATTGAGGCCTATATTTTTATATATATGAGTCCAATTAGATAATTTATCACATAAATGACATGTTAAGAATATGGATGAAACCTAAGGAAACATTTGATTATAAAAATTAATCATTTCAAGGAGAGGGTTGGTACTTACAGGCTCGAGATAGTATTGGTTGTCAATACTAACCTAGTCTAATGTTAATTACTAGTGCACATGAGGACTAAATTGAGTATCTAGATATTTTTTTTTCAAGATAATATGTAAGTTTCAAATAAAAATTAAAGTTATTATATATGTGTAACAATATAATGAAAGGGTCAAACCTTAAGGTATCATATAGGTGTGACAAAATGGTAAGGTAGGACCATGTTTGTGCATGAAAGTCATACTCCAAATAAGTATGTAAAAATTATCATTTTCAATTACTTAATACCACATTTTAGTATCTTTAGTTTCATCAATGAAAATCTGAGTACACTGTATATTATTTTTATGGAAAGTAACATAAATCTCAATAAATTCACCACTTAACCATTCATTATTTGTCACCTTTTGATTGAGAGTCTAGATGACTAAGTCTACTATATTATTAAGTCCCTCCATAGAAATAAAATCCCAAAAAAACTCTTGAGAGTGTTTATCAAGAAAATTGGAGAAAATTGCTTAGCCTTTTCAACAAGGGTTCCCAATAAATTAACCATATTTTCAACCCATTTTTAAAAATATTATAACCATCCTAAATTATTGTTGATGAAAATTTCCACCATACCTTCTTTAAAGTTAGAAAATTATATAAATTTATAGGTATTATAACATAATTTATTTTGTGATTTTTCAATAAATTTAATCATGGCCCTTATTTTGGCCAATTTTTCTTACTTATCATCTACTTATTATGTAATTGACTCATTTATAAAAAATAATCTTTCAAGACACAAATCATTAATTTATTATTCAAATTAAAAGATAACTTTCCAAACAACATGCTTTAATATTACCATATCAACATCATGAATTTTAAGTTCGTTCAACTTCCTTTCAAGTTAGTTATTTTATTCTTTTTGTATACTATACACATTCTTCTAGAATTTGACATTGAGCAAAATTTCAAACCATTTTCATTACTAAGACAAAGGGTGTCTTATTTTTATTTCTCAAGTCTTATAGTGTATGAACTTGAGTTGAAATCACCTATTTTGTTTATCTTTTCCTCTTATATGAGGTAACTCTATTAATATTTTTATCTTCATATCCCATAGTAACTTGTTTATCCTCAATTACAAATTACAATCATATCAATGTATTCTTGTTTCTTATTAAATTCAAAATTTTACCTCCAACCCTATAGATATCCTGAAATTGGAAGATACTCTATAGTATCTAGTTGTGAATTATGGGTAAAAAAAAATGAAATTGCTACTTTACCAAACACCACTATCTAAAAATTTACATATGTTGTAGGCATTACCACTAGTATCTTATATTAAATAAATATTTATTATTTATTAATAATTATAATGGGAAGTTAAACGACCATATTAATAAGTATATATGTACATAATGAATGAGCATATTAAGTGTTAAAGACCAAGGGTGTGTAAATACAATGTCTTACTCAATTCCTCCACTAGAACTCCCTTTTTCTGATATTTTAATGCCTCCATAATTTACTTTCCATCTCCTTTAGTAATGACCATAATCATGTATTTTCATGCTTATCTATCACTACATCTGTTAATATAATCATAGATTTTTTAATATCCATAATTTATTTGAACATATCACACTAAAGATGTGGTTCATTCATGTAGAATAGGTTGGCCATAGGTTCAATAATGTTTATATAATATTGGAACAACCTTAGTGGATCCCATATCTAAAAATATACCTAAAAAACATATACCTTTGGATTTCCTCTTTTTTCACTTATAATACATGGAACTAGTCAAAGACATATTCTCTTATAACAATTAGATTTTTTTAAAATAAATCTCAAAACATTCTTCTTAAGATTTGCAACCATTATTATAGGGATTTTATATAAAATTTTAATGCAAAAAAAGATGTTGAATTTTTGGATGCCATAATTTTTTATCCATAGATTTCTTTGAGCCCATCTTCACACTGAAATGATCGTCTCAAAAATTTTCATGCTATCATAACTCGCCTTTCCAGTTACAAGATATTTTAGTATTTTTGGATGCCATACATGACCATCTAAGGGTCTAAAATTACTATTTTATATTTTTTTTAGTTTTTTTCTAAATTTAGAAATTATCTATTTTTATAAACAAACTTGAACTTTAGTTAAATTTGTTTCGATAGTTTAATGTTAGAGTTTAGTTTATGTTTAGATATTTTGACAACTACATGTACTTTCATATAAAACTTACTAAACATAATAGCTGATAAAAATTAAAGGTCAAGTTTTATTTATTTTTAGAGTTTTAAATTTTTCATGTCAACTCCAATTCTGAGGTGAGCCTTATTTATGCATAGTTTTTAATTATTTGAATTATTAAATATAAATCAATACAAGTTATTATTTATAATATTTTCCTATTGGTAATTTTATTATCTGGATATTATTCTGGTTCAATAATTGGTATCAGAGCAAGTTTAAATCTTGGACATGTAAGAGATGGTGAGAGGACAAGGAGGAATTGCTCAAAATAAACCATACTATGAAATAGATACATACACAAGGATAAAAAATAACCTATATTATTATGAATTAAAGATTAAGGAGAGCAAAAAATGACATAGATCATGAATAAGAAATTTCACAAGAGGAGCAACAAGAAAAAATGCCATCAATGAAAGAGAGGGTGGTTAGAACTTTATAAAGAATGAATGAAAGAATCAAGGTTGATGTTATCGATTATGGTAGATGTTTGAAACCAAAAGAGTTGATAGATTGGATGAACAACATGGAGAAGTTCTTTGAGTGGAGAACTATGAGAGAAGATAAGAAGGTAAAGTTTACATGCATAAAATTGAAGGGTTATGCAATGATTTGGTTGGATCACCAGTAAAAAAAAAGATAGAGAAAAGGTAAAAAAAAATTAGCTCATCACAAAAGATGGAGAAGAATATGAGGGAATTTTTTTCTGTGGATTATACATAAACCCTATATATATATATATATATATATATATATATATATATATATATATATATATATATATATATATATATATATATATATATATATATATATATAAGATTTTAAAATTTCAGATAAAATAATCATAGTATATAAGAGTATACATACAAGTTTTATAATTTTTCCATGTGCATGGAGCATAATGATACAAAAGATAATATGGATGAAAGGTATGTAAAGGGTTTGAAATTTTCAATTCAATTTAATTAAGCATGCATAAAATACTTTGTATGGAAGAAGCTTATTAGTTATCTTTGAAGGTAAAAGAAAAATAAAATAGATAGAATTTGAGAAGATCATCTATTGGGCCAAGAAGAGGACAATCTCCTCTAATAATAGGATGAGGTGGATTTAATACAAATAGAGTTGCGTTTAGTAAAAATAGATGAAAAACATCACATGGTCTATAAAGATAAGAAGATAATAGATAGGGTTTTCAAAACTAGTAAAGAGAAAGAGGATTTCAGATAGGGCAAATCTATGGTGTTGGTAGAAGATAGTTTCCAAATCAACTTAGATCTTATGTTTTTAAAAATGTTGATAAAAAGGCCATATGTAATTAAAGTGTCCAAACTACCAATATAAAGAAAAGAGGCAAGAAGATCAATCATGAGTGAATTTAGTTGATAATGAAATAGAATAGAAAAATACAAAAGTTGAAGCAGTAGATATTGGAGAAAATATCATGATGAGAAGAATAATGATTGTTTGAAGGAAAGAACATGTGTAGAATAAAAAAGTGGTGAGGCATGGCTGAAAACAAATATATTTTGAACAAGGTGTACTTGAAAAGGTAAGATATGCAAGCTAGTTATAAATGGTCATAGTTGTGAAAATATGATTTGTAAAGATATGATTGAGAAGATAGGTTTTCAATGTGAAAAACATCCTAATTTTTATCATATTCCATGTTTTAAACAAGGGAATCAATTTATATTAGATAAAATGTGTTCGATCATGTTTTTAATATGTAAAACTTATAAGGATGAAATATGGTGTGATGTTATACCAAGTGATGGATGCTATGTTTTATTGGGAAGGACACAACAGTTTAGTTGAAAAGTAGTTCATGATGGTCCAAAAACACATATAGTTTCTAAAAATGTGGTATGAAGGTAATTATTTTACCTCTTAAAGAATAAGGGCGTGCTGAAATTATGCTAACTACATTCTAATTTATCAAAAATATGAAGATAAGAGGTTGATAATATGTATTAGTAGAGAAAATAAAAGACATAAAAGTGATGTAAATAGTAGTAGAAGCAATAATGTTGAAAGAATATGAATATGTTATACCTGATGAGTTACTATATGGTTTACCACTAAAGAGATATATTTAACATCATATTGATTTTATTCCATAATAAGATCTATCCAATCAATAAGTTTATACGATGAGTCCAATAGAACATGTAAAATTGAATAAGTAGATTGTTAAATTGGTGAGGAAGGTTGTAATAAGGGAGAGTATGATTCTTTGTCCAACACCAACATTGATAACTCCAAATAAAGATGGAGAGTAGAGGATGTGTGTGGATAGTAGAGAAATTATTAAATTACAATCAAGTATATATTTTATATACCTCATTTACATGATATAATGGATGTTATTATAAGAGAAAATTATTTTATAAAGATCATCTAAGGAATGGTTACTATCATATTCAAATTCATGAAGGAGATGAATGAAAAATAACATTTAAGACTAGATATGGTTTATATAAGTGGATGACAATGTCATTCAGGTCATCTAATGTACGTAGAACATTTATGAGGGTGATGAACATAGTGCTATGATAATACATTGATAATTTTGTTGTCATTTATTTTAATAATATTTTAATATTTAGTAAGACTAAATAAGAGTACTTATAGAATTTAAGAATGATATTGGAATTGTTAATAAAAGAGAATCTTTATGTGAATTTGAATAAGTATAGGTTTATGCAGAATAGTTTGGTATTTTTAGGATTTTTAGTTTCAACAGATGGTATAAGAATAGATGAAGAAAAAGTAAAGACAATTGTTGAGTGGCCTATCCTAAAGATCATCACAAAATTAAGAAGTCTCCATGGTTTAGTAACTTTTTAAAGAGAATTCATTAAAAAATTTAGTAGTATTGTTGCATTAATAATAGATTGTATGAGAGGAATATAATTTACATCGACAAGGGAAACAACATAAAACTTTGAGTTGTTGAAGAAGAAAATTATAGAAAATACTATTTTAGCATTACAAGATTTTACCAAAGTGTTTAATGTTTATTATAATGCTTCATTTATGAGAATTGGTAACGTGTTGAGTCAAGAAGGGAAGCCAAAAGAATCTTTTAGTGAGAAACTAAATGGTGTAAGAATAAAATATTCTATGTATGATGTTGAATTTTATGTCATTGTACAAGAATTAAAACATTGGACACATTACCTAATGCTTAGTGAGTTTATCCCATTTATTGATTATGAGGCTTTGAAATGTGTGAACACTCAAATGAAGTTAAATAGTAGGCATGAAAAGTGTTTGTCTTTATTTCAAGGTTATACTTTTGTGTTGAAACAGAAATCATAAAAATAGAATCAGGTAGTTGATAATTTAAGTAGGCGAGCGAGGTTAATTACTACTATGGTGAGTGAAATAATTGAATTTGAATTTATTAAATAAGTATATGATATTGATTCAGATTTTGGTAAGATAGTTGACTAATATAGGAATCCATTAACAGGTGATACAAGTAATATTTATGAAGAGTATATTATATAAGATAGTTATCTCTTCAAAGGGAAATAATTGTATATTTCAATTAGGTCTTTAAGAAATAATATTATCAGATAATTGCACAGTGGTGGTTTGGCTGGACATTTTGGTAAGACAAAGAAAATACCTTTGATGCAGAGATATTTTTGTCTAAATATGAATAAAGATGTGGCAAGATATGTTACAAGGTGCATTTTATATATCAGGTGGTAAAATTATATGCACAAAATATATAGTTGTGCATGCCATTACTAGTTCCAAGAGGACCATGGACATATTTAAGTATGAATTTTATGTTATGATTACCAAACATAGAGATAAGTAATGATTTGATTTTTGTTATTTTAAATAGGTTTCATAAGGTAGTTCATTTTATTGTATGTAATAAAACCAATGATGTCATTAGAGTTGTCAAACCATTTTTTTAAAATATTGTGAGATTGCAAGGTGTTTCAAAGACCATTACACTAGATAGGGACACAAAATTTAGAAGTTATTTTGAAATATTTTATGGAGGAAGATGGGGACTAAGTTAAAATTTAGTAGTGCATACCACGCTGAAACAGATGGATAGATTAAAGTTGTAAATAGGAGCTTGAAAATTTTGTTGAGATGCATAGTTGAAGATAAGCCAAAGCAATGAGACTTGGCTTTACCACAAGTTGAGTTTGCATATAATAGTTTAGTGAATAAATCAATAGGTAAATCATTATTTTAGATTGATTATGTGAGAAATTCTATGAGTTTTTTTATATTTGGTATAATTACCAATTGTAAAATGAGTTAATAATGATGTAGAAACATTTGCATAACATATACAATAGTTACAATAAGAAGTAAGAACAAAGTTATAGGAAAGTAATGAGAAGTATAAAGCAACTTCGGACATCAGAAGAAGGCTAAAAATATTTTAAGTATATTTAGTGATGATTTACTTGAAGAAAGAGAGATTTTTGAAATGCATATATAATAAATTGAAGTACAATAAAATTGGACCATGTAGAATTGTGAAGAAAATAAATGGTAATGCTTATGAGGTGAGTTTACCATATAATTTCAATATCTCTCAAGTATTAAATGTTTAAGATTTATATGATTTCTGTGGAGTATGGTGAAGATGAAAAATATGAAGGAGATTGAAAGCAATAGATGTCAAAGAAGAAGAAATAATGGATATTACATGATCTTGATAAAAGGCCAGTAAACATAAGACAATGAAGTTATGATAGGTATTTGGTATAGTGGAAAAGATTAAAGAAATAAGAAAACACTTAGATTACAGAATAGGGACCTAATAAATATTGATAAGAATAAATTACAACAATAATCAGAGCAACTCGTAGGAGTTGAGTTGTTTTCAATTAGAAAAGAATGATGCCAAAAAAGGTGTCTAACTTTTGGAGGCCATAACTTTTGATTCGTATCTTCGTTTGAACCAATCTTTAAATTAAAATGACAGACTCAAAAATTTAGTGTTGTCATAACCTGCCTTTTCAATTATGAGACTTTTTAAATATTTTATAGAGGTCATATGTGACCATCTGAGGGTCTAAAAATTTTGTTTAATTATTTTTTAAAGTTTTTTTTAAATTTAGAAATTATCTTTTTTTGTACCAAACTTGAACCTTAGTTGAATTTTTTTCGATAGATTAATTTTAGAGTTTAGTTTATTTTAAAATATTTTTAAAGTTGCACACACTTGTATGTGAAACGTAATAAAAATAGTAACTATTAAAATTAACAGACCATGTTTTATTTAATTTTAGAATTTCAAATTTTATATGTCAACTTTAATTCTAAATTAAAATTTATTTATACATATTTTATAATTATTTGAATTATTCAATACAAATCAATATTATTTATTATTCAAAATATTTATCTATTGATAATTTTATTTTCATAATATTTTAGTTCATTAAATTTCCATAACTATTAAATGGTCTAACACAGAATGAGTTTCATAAATAATTGAAATTTATACATAGATTTTGGGTGTCCCTTCTTGGAAAAATAAACCCTTGCTTAGGTTATTTATGGTTTTCCTCATAGATGTAGTGATCGTCAATCATTCATCATAATGAAGTGCTCTATAAACTACCGGGATAAGATGGTCATAGATAGGAGAATATAAGTTAAATTATTATGGTTTTATAACACATTAAAAACTACATGGATGGTTTCCTTATTCAATGGATTCCATCGGGGAAAAAACTTAGTATCCAATTCCATATAAAACCAAATACAATCTCAAAAGTAACAAGCTATATAAAAATTTCCTCCTCCTTTACATTCTTTGAAAGCATTTATCAAAGTTAAATGATATTACCTCACCCAAACTTTGTGGTTTATTGTCTTATATAAGATTTTGAAGTATGGGAATTTATAAAATATTGAAGGGCTATGCCCGGTATCGCCTATACAAATTGTTTAGAAGAACCAATGCCTATTTGACTGGAATGCAAAACAAAGGAATTGAATATGACATATCTAATTTATTATTCCATGAATTAAGATTGGATGACTATCCCTTTATCACCTCATAAATTTTATGCCAATGCTTATAATTTTAATCTAATCATTTCTGTAGTTGACTTTAGCCTTTCGAAAATACAATATTTTCCGAAAGGAAACCCCTGAAACATCTACTACTACAAAAATGGGTGCTCATATGTGGTCATTTATCTCTTCATAGTACTTGAAAAATGGGTGCTCATATATGTTCATTTATCTCTTCATAGTAGTTGCACACATTAAATATGGGCATGGAAATACCTGATATTCCATGAATTAAGGATATCTTAGGTGCTTTTGTATCTCTATAATGAAAATATAATGTATATTTTAAAAGTGAATTTAGTTTATTTATTTCTATTATATATTTATTTCACCTTATTATCTCCAGAGTAAATAATATTATTAATTTGTTCTCCATTTTATTTCTCTATCATATATTTATTTCACCTTGTTATCCCATGACAAACAATATTATTAATCTCTTCTCCATTTATTCTATTCAAGCTCCCACTACAATGTTAATGGAATCTTCAAAGATTTTCAAATTGAAATAATCCTTCACAATACGAAAATTTTGAGTTCAGGGGGTGTTAATTATTCATTTACAATATTTTTCACTTTAAAATTGATATTAAATTATCTACCATTTTATACCTATAAGATAATTATTAACTATCAATCAATCGGTTATAAAATAAAGAAATTATAAATATAAAACAAGGTGATTGTGCTAGAGTTATATCAGATGCAGACACATGGATAAATTTGATACCACTATGGGAAATGAAGAATGAATTCGAAAGAAAGAGATAACATTAAACATGGAAATAACTCATAAAAGGTGTATGCAAATTATCTTTTAAACCACAAAATGACTAGATATGCAAAGGATTGGGTATTTGGACGTCTATCATTGAGTAGAAGAAATAAAATCCAAAACATTATACTTGGAAAAACCTCCTCAGGCGAGATGCTACACACGATGTCATCTCATATCACTTTGTGAAGGAAATAAAGATGATTTATTCATTATTATAAAAACAACATAAATTCTGAATAAATTATTCATAGATATAATATTTGGCATACCTTTAAGCAAATTAAAAGATAAAATTTAAATTTTTAAAAAGAAAACTTTGATTTTATAAATAAACTTAAGGTTTTAATTTCATGTGAATAGCATTTTAAAATAGTTTATCTTAAATTTCAAATTTTTTTCCCTTCCATTTTCAGAATTTGAGTATGAGTATTTTAAATATATTTTTGAGAAGCAGGGCATGTTAGTGAGAACAAATGGTGATTTATTAATGAAATATTCTTAAATATTTTCAGAATATAAACTATTCTAGTATCACATTGAGTGTGAATAAAAAAATCCATGAGAAAGGAAAATACAATTTATAATTCATTATTGTATTATTTTGAGTTTTATCAGGTTAAGGAATCAAGGTTGTAGATACAAGTTCTTTTTATTGTAACATGTTTACTTCCAATCGAACATTTATAACTTAGATAAATATATCACTTATTCACTTGAACACTATTTTATTTCTAGTCAAACATATATATCCCCGATGAAAACACCTTTGATTTTTTTATAACCTATCTTAATACTTTATTTGTTCAATAAATATTTTCTTAAAGATTTGGAAGCACTCTTATGAACCTAAATCAAACAAACTTTATGATTTTCGTTCCTTACTTTCCGTCGTTTTTGTTTCTCACTTTAATGTGTCTTCCCTCTTTTCTATTCACTCTTTTTTACTCAAATAAAATGAATAAGGGATGGCGTAAAAAATGATATTTTTACCAAGTTCAATTATTAGGATCAATATTTTACTTTTGTTTCTTATTTTACGACTTTTATAATATTGCTCAGTTTTTTAAGCACTAAAATTTATTATTATTTTACCACGGGTTAAGTATTTGAAAAAACATTTCTATGAAATTATAAATTATAAATTAAAATAATGTTAGAAAACCCACTTATTAAAAAGCAAATAGAAGTAAAACATTAGACATAAAACATAAAATAAAAACACCAAAACTATATATATTAGAAAAAAAGAATTATGATATTAAGAAGATAAAAAATGTTTAGATGAAATGATCTTTATAAATGTAATTTTACCTTCAACTTTCTGTAATGCAATGCTTCTCCCTTCCAAAATTTTCAATCTTACTGTATTATCTCTTAAAATCTATAAAATTTTATAGGGTCTCAACAGCAAGGGATCCAATTTATTATATTTCCACTTATTTTCATGAGATTCATCCACATTAACACTAAGTTTGAAATCCTAAAATATTTTTTAATGGACCTTTTATCAAACCATGTCTTAACCGCCTCTAGGTGTCTGTGAAGTTTTTAATTGCTTTTCGCAATAATTATTTTAATTTATATATTATTTTCAACCTACCTTGCACTATGTTTGATTTTATTTCATATTTATAAATAAATTCGTTAGTGGGAAGGAGAAAGTTAACATGAAAAATTGGATCCTTAGCATATATTAGCATGTATGGAGAAGTTTGTAGAGGTATTTTAACCCTTTTTTTCTTTCGATAAAATTTACTTTAACAATGTATGTTATCCATAATGATTTTTAACATTATTTTCTTGATTATTTAGACCAAATTCTTATTCATAAATTAAATTTTCCCATTCCTTTGCAATAAATAATTGGATGCAAATTTCAACAAAATGCTATGATCATATAACCAATCTATTAATTTTATTGAACTGAAGGTTAGTTTATTATTGCTTAATAAATATGTAAGAGCATTAAATTGAGTCCGAATATTTTCTTTAAGGAATTTAATCACCTAGTTTGTGTGTAATGTTTAATGGCCTTGGCTTAAGATGAATGGTGCAATAATATGTAAAAATCAGGAAAAACATATTTTTTAAAGAGAAATCAGGATTGATTACTCTCAAAAGTCAAGTCTCCATGATGAAAAAGGTTGTCTTTATACAATTCAGTGTAAAGGTATGGTATAATTATTGCCTCTCCCTACACATTCTTTAAAATAACAACATGTTTTTACATTACTTTGAGCATTTTTGAAAACAGTAAGCCAATAATAACCGACCCCAAGGATCTTATGTGTTTTGGGTTCTACAAATGAATTCCTCCTAACCAATCCCTCATGAAGTTGTTGCATGACCATCTATGTTTATTATTTGTTTAACCATCTGAAATACATTCTTTCATTATTATTTTTATAAAATAAGATAAATTTTAGCATACAATAAGCCACCATAACTTTAATGCCCTACACTATGTCAAATTCAAGTTTGGTATATACATACCCTTGATAAGATATTGAACAATGTTAGCATACCATTCATCCACTCTTCCTTTTATATGGATTGTGAAAATTATATCCAAGTATTCTACCTCAAATGTTTATTCCTTTAGTTCTTTGGTAAACTTATCTTCTTCAATCATTTGACATACTCCATGACCTATGAATATCTTTGCTAGTGTTATTTCTAAATAAAACTCCTAGATGATAGACATCGATTTCCATTTTATCTCTCTAAGTTTATTTTATTTGACAAGGCCTTTATATTGATGGATCAAAAACAATGGTGTGTACCTTACCTTTTAAGATGCAATATATAAACTTTTCGTGTACCTTTATGAAGCATAAGTTTAATTTTCAATACATGGATATCTTAACTCATTGTTCTTCAAATGAGAACAACATGAATGTTATTAGTTTTTCATCTTCTCGTCAACATTTCTAAGTTAGCACCATGAAGACCAAACGATATAAGGAAATTTATAATATAAATTGAAATCCATGTCATAATTTGGGTGGATCAAGATTATGGAAGTGGTCACTTCATGTTTAATATATATAAAAGCATTCTTGATTACATCCATTCATTCCAATTTACATCCCATTTTAACATACAACTTTGAGGTCTCACAATCTCAATAAATCATGAAATAAATAGTCTAACAAATTTCATCTTACCAAGGAAAAATCTAAGATCCTTTTTTTTTAATTTGGAACGGTATCTGAGATATAACCATGGCATAATTTGAGTCGATAAATATACAATCCTTATTAAAAATATGGCCAAGTTATTGACCTTTTACAACATAAAAATGCTTCTTTTTTATTTTAATGATATACCATTATGTTTACACCTTTCGAATATGTTTCAAAATTATATCAGTTTATTATTATTCTATTTATAAATTATGGTGATATCATCCATATAAATAATAATATAATTACCAACAAAACCATTGAAATAAGATTTAATTACTTTCTTAAAATCAACAATTGCATTGATAATACCAAATGGATACATTTATAAGTGAATGTTCCCCACTTCAAAGTGAAGGAGATATGGTATCTATCTTATTGATCTATCAAGACTTATTTATACACCAATAATATATCAAAAAGGTAAATCATCTTAGATGCATTTAACTTTTTTAAGAATTCATACATTGAGGGTGATTTAACATTTTAGGGTTTTACTATGTAAATCTTATGTTAGATTAAAATGCTTAGTTGATTGAATCACTAAAATAATATAAAATAATTAACAACTAATTTGTTATAGAATTTAACTTCTCTTGAATTTATAAAAATAGTAATAAATAGACATGTTTGAGTGTCATCAATAGGGTCCTTAGGTTAAATTATTCACTAGACATTAGCACCCCACCTGGACACTAGCGCCATGTGGCTATAGTTTCGTAAAAATGGTGCTAGTTTCCTCTTTACAGGATTGTTCCTATTTTATAACTTCACCTATGTTTTTAGGTTATGTTCTTATGAGCACAAAGTATAAAACTCTATATTGTGCCTAGAATATCTGATTGAGTATGTAAAACCTAATCTTATTTACAAGTATGGCATTAGATAAAAATTTGTGTTCATTAGTAGGATAGGATATACATCCTCAACACCCCACTGTGAAGATTTTTACCTACATACCAATACTTAGAGGAAGGATCAAACATCATATAGTTCTCCTACCTATTTCTTGGTGCAAGTGCAAGTTTAAGTGAATGTTATAATCATAGTGGTCTTAAATGCCTTGAGTGTGCTTGAGATTGGAAATCTTTGAAATCTGGGCTTAGGGTAGCTACGGATGGTAGTATGTAGAATTAAGGTAGAATAGGGATTAGTAACCTTGATTATGCTCAACTCATTTCTTATTTGAATGTGTTTGTTGCATATATTTTCTATTTAGTGTATAGATGTCTAATATTCTTGTATTTATAGTGATCCATAGTTTTTGTAGATAATAAATATTCTTAGTCTAACCTTAGGAGAGTCATACATTTTAAAATATATCCATTTGAGAGATTTAGGGCAAGAGACACTAACGCCAAGTTGGGGACACTAACAACATGTGTCTCTAGTGTCTTTAATGTGGTGTTAATGTCTATATGGAAGGTTATAGGGTACAATGAGTTAGGATCTATAAATTCAGTTATGGGACTATGTTTGAGGTGGTTGGAAATGTTTGTGGTCTACATAATGGCTATAAAAGTGTGATAAAGGCTCTAAGAAAGGTCTAGGGATAATATAGGAATAAGTTATCTCAAACAACACTCTAAGCATCCAAATACCAATTTTAGGTGATTACGTTTTCCCCTCACCTATTTATAATATAAATGCAAAAAAAAAAAATGACTAGTATAAAAAAAATGCATACCTGGAGTTACCTAGGAAGTAAAGCCCATGTAGCTAAGTATGAGTATGTGACCATGGGTATGCGTATGTGAAATATGAACCAAAATAATGACCTATAATGAAACATACAAATATCATTCCTTACTTAAGAAATTATCAAAATCAAAAGACTATGTTGAATATAGCAATTAACCAAAGCTAAGTAAAGAGATAGGAAAGAGGAAAATAATGAATACACCTCTAAGTACATGAACCAATGCATGAACCTAGTGACAACCTATGTGTGTGAGTGTATATATTAATCTAATCACTGAATAAATTACACTGAGATGATAGCTTTCTCAATCCTCATGTGTGGGTGGCTTAAGACCTCAATCTCATTTTTACTCCATCATTGCCCACCCCTAGTTGGTTGAACATGACCTGTGAAAATATTGGATAAGATTGTAAGTGTGTCTAACCCTCTCATATGGGTGGCCCAAGAAATCAAGAAGGATATGAGTGCATCATTTCCCACCCATGTGTAATAGATGATTTAAAACTAAACTATGCAAAGTTTTGAAAGTATCTAACTGGGTATATCTAACTATGTATATCAACTCTACAACCATTCAGGTACATTAGGCAGCTCTAGGCTACTCATGAATGCCAACCACTATAGATAGAGTAAGGCATGAAACTGGTGACAATTTAAAATATGATAGAAAGTGTATACAACATAGACAATAACATAGAGTTTGTCATTCCATTTGATCAATTAGTGTGTAATTGAACATATAGAAACTATGTGCCATTCACATGCCCCAAATCTAATATTTGAGTATACTGATTCTAGATTGAGTATGTAATAATTGTATCTATGTATTTGACCTGAATGTGGGAGTGATCATGACTGCATGATGCCACCCAATCTAATCAACTAGTATGAATTTGAGCTCAAATTAGTGTATCTCAATAAAATTTGAATATAACTATCAAACCTATAACTATATCTATGCAAATATTTGTTATACTTTGTGTATTATTCTAGCTAATATATATTGTCCTAAAGCTAAGGCTATTAGACAATAGTTTCATGAAGTGTATAGTATCTCCATATAGTGTATAATAATTCCATGTGGTGCTAGTGTCTCAATCTGGGTGCTAATGTCTATCTGGTCTAAAATCTAGGTGACTAGACTACTTACTAGGTCCCTATTTTTTCTTGTGTCTAACCTATAGCTAATTTCTTTAAACTAAGCCTATGCACTAAAAGTGATCGATAAATATCAATGTAGGATCTTGATCTATATGACAAACCCTTGTGAATTCCCCATCTTTTGAGGGTAGTTGTGGCATTTGTGTAATAACTATCCTCAAAATAAAATAGATTTGTAAAATGCGTTAGCCATAACATATATGATAACTATGTGATATTATAATACAATGTGCAAACATAACATCAAAATGTAAAAAAATCTAATCATACGTATGTAATGTGAGTGTACATTGTATCTAACATTGCACAAGTGTGTCAAGATAAATGTAATAAAAGTGTATAACAATAAATCTCAGTAGCTACGTAGGGGAATGGGGCATGATGTCCATAATGGCAGCCAAGTAGGAAGGGTAGATGTATAAGGTCCTTCATGGCATCAAAAAATGGTCTGTGTAACAATAAAATACAAGTGTAATGGTGGTGAATCATAAAATAAAGCATACATACAAAATGCATGAGACACATAAAAGTAAGCCAATGGGACACAATACAAGAAACATAGGTAGATGTCACTAAATCTGATAAATAAGATATACAAGGACATGTTCAAATGTCTACATATGTAAGCAAAAATCAATTTGACTTAGAGCCACATAGAATGACATGATCAAATTTTTGCATACATAATCAAGAAAGCACACACAAAGGACATGGGCACATGTCCAAATAATACATACATGTAAGTGGTGTAGAGCTAAAGAATAATGGCATATTAAAATTCCCTCAAAATTGAAGAAGCATATGAAACACAGTAAAGTCTAAACCAAGAAAGCTATAAATGAACATATGCATAACTATTTGGTACAAATATATGTACATGGTAGGGTGTACATATGCTGACTCTTAACTAGTGATAATCAACAAAGTTTGAGCATAAGTAACTATGATCAATATAAATATAAATCAATGCATAAACTAGAGTGTATAAAATGTAAGGATAGAACTTGGTAGTAGAAGTTATTTATGGGATACCCCCAAAGAGGATTTATCAAATAAATAAACTTGGATCAGTATATGTGCCCCTAATGGCTAGATGATAGCAAGTATCGATCAATGTAGTGGACCAAAGTCATGCATGTAATCTAAAATCACTTGACAAGAACAAGAGAAGCATGTATGTATGATAAAATTAACTATACTAGGATAATTATCATATGTATTATCTATCAAGTAGTCAAAATGTAAACATAGCAATGCATACAACCTATATATTTTATGTTTTCTAAGAAAATTTTCAATGTTTTTGTGTTTTGGCATGTTATATTATTTTTGTATTATTTGGATATATGATATGTAAAAAAAAATGAAAATAAACTATGTACAAGAAGAAAGAGAGAATAAGGTATGTAAAAGGAGTAGGAACCATACTAACCAATGAGCCTCATCAAAGAATTACTATCACCATGATCTGTGTTGAATAACATAACTATGATTGCACATACTATGTGAAAGGGTAATTGTGATCCCATAATTTGATGTTCAGAGTAATCTATCTGAATCTAGTTATTTAGTGATGTTATAAATCTATTGCATTGATTATGATACCCTATGAATTTTAGGGTTCTTATAAACCCATCTAGTAGAAGAAGTTGTAGGTGACATAAGTACCCTATGTTAAGAACCCCTAGAACCCAATATTACTAATCATGGCATAAACTAACTAGAGGAAGGTCCTCTAGAATATGTGACATATCTCTAACACATGTCTCTTTATAATAGTGAGATTTGTGAGAGATTATACATACGTGTAAATGCCATAGGATTAGACCTCACTTGCATTAGTGGCCCTACTAAAATTTGAGATGTATGTATAGGAATTATACTCAGAGTAGTAACTAATAGCTATGAAATATTTGGTAATGGTTTTAAAATTGTAGCTAGTGTCTATGATGGAATTGTAACTAATAACTACAATAGAACTACCTATGGGGTAGGTAGAGGATACTCATATGAGACATGCTCAACTTTGACCACCTGATTTGCATGTATGTACTTCAAAACTTAATGTAATATAGATGGGATGGCTTAGATCTACTATAACCATGGCATACCTAATAATATATTGAATACACTAGAACTAGGTACTACAAGGAACCAAGTGGCTATGTGTGTTGGTCCAACCTATAATGGAAGCACTATCTCCCTAATAGAGATATGAATGTGGCCATTGAATCCAATAATGTTTGTATCTATGGGGAATATATCTCACTATGTGTATCCAAAAGGATGTAAGAGTTTCATAGTACACATGTTAATGTTTGACCCATTACCAACCATAACACTCTGATAGGATGAAGATCTATGTATGCCATATAAAGTGTAAATGTAGATCTATGTCATCATCCACAATCTCCTACTCTGAGAATGTGATAAATGGTCTAGGGGGCATGTAGTATGATATATTCTAATAACATTACAAAATGGATGTTTCTCCTTTGTAATTGTATTATATGAAGATAGTGGTGGACGTGCCTGATATGTATAGTGAATACCTGATGTACCCCTACTTCATTCATTATGTTATTTAGGAATGGATCTAAAAATGTCTTTAATTCCTTATCCTCTATTTGTTGTGATTTTTATGACTTTAAGGGTGTGCCCAAATCAATAATATTAACTATAATGAGATATTATATCTTGTGCTTTAGGCTTATGCATCTATTTAATGTATGGCTCAATGCTTTGTGATAGTCATATAATATATTAGAACCATATTTATTTGGAAGAGGCCATGTTGTATCAGCATCTTTCATGGTAGGGATAAATATGACATTGCATTCCAATAATTGTTGTAAAATCCGTACTAGTGATTCCAGAAGGTTAGTTAAGACTCTGTATTGAGGAAGGATAAAGCCAATCTAAGAGATGGCTTGGAAGCTATGTCGATTATGTACTTTTAATCACTCTTATTCTCAGTGGCCCTTACCTTATGTGGAGTTTTGTTTGAAATCTTAATAGTTAATTATGATCCATTTGTATACTTGAGTTTGTCTATTGATAAGAGCTTAGCCTATCTTTCCTTGACTATGTGGCATAAATTAGTAAATGTAAGAAATTTCTTGAATAAGATAGCTTCATGAAATGATAGTAAGATACTTTTTAAAAAATATGTCCTAAATCTCCTTGTCTGCTATGGGGCTAGTCAATTTGGCTAATATTATCTTGTATTGTAAGACAATCTATGATATGCTCATTTAAATTTTGTATTAATTATGCCACTTATGCATATCTTATCACTGATGTTGATAGATAAGTGTAATATAAACATGTCGAATAAATGATTGAATGTTGTGATAGATTGATTTGGTAAATAATAGAACCATTGTAAGGCATAATCCTTGAGACTACATGGAAATAACTTTGTAAGAATCCAATTGTTCAACACATAGCCTAATCATGATGCAAGAAAGACTTTGAGTTGGTGCTCTTCATCACCCTTTCCATCATATAATGTAAGCTTATATTCCATCAAACTAGATGAAAAGGGATTTTTCACTATTGGATGTGCCAAAGGTGTATGTAAGATAGTGTTAGAATCCAAGGCATGTGATGGCCTAGTGGCTGCCTTCTCGAGATGTAACACCTTAAACCATAGAATATGAATCTCATGCATTAGGGATTATACATCAAGATTGGAGGAACTAGACACAAGTGGTGTATTTGTCATTGATTTATAATTTTAGGTTTTATTAGCTGAGTTGGTTGAGTTGGCCCCATTGGAGGTGTAACATCATTATTAACTGGGGGAGTTGAAGACTGACCACTATTTATTTTCTAGAGTTCTTAAATAATATTGATGAATTTATCTTGAATATCCATATGTTTGGACATAAAATATTTTATTATTCTTTATCAATTTCATCAAATCTATTGGTAAATTTTGCCATTGTAATTGGAAAGGTAGGAAAACGAGTTTTTTACATTTTAAACCTTTAAATAATATGTATTAAAGAAAGATTGCAAAAAAGTTAATATAGAAGTAAATATAATATTTTGTAACTAATATATGAGGATGAATATAAAAAAGACACAAACCCTAAGTGTGTCTAAGGTTAGGTTTTTTTGAATCTAGGGTTATTTTGCAGAAAAATTAAATTAAATTTATATAAATTGAAACCCTAATATAAAATTGATTTAATGAGTTAGGTTATGCCAAAAAATAAAAAAGATAGAAGTATGTAACCCTAATTTATTGCATAAAAATTTAGAGAAATTCAAACTATGGTTTGAAGCAAATATTCAAAGTAAGTTGAGTTCACCAAATGATTTAAGCTTTTAGTGTTTTACTATGTAAATTTTAAGTTAAATTAAAGGTTTGAGTTGACTAAATCAGTAAAATAATATGCAATAAATAACCACCAATTTGTTATATAATTTGACTTATTTTTAATTTCTAAAATTACTAATAAATATGTGAAAATATAGACTTATCTAGAAAATAATTATCACAAAAGATATGGGTGTTGAAAATTAGGTTACAAACAAGTCTAAGTGTCATCAATAGGATCCTTAGGTCATATTCCTCCCTAGATAGTATAGCCTCACTTGAACAGTAGAACCATGTGGCTTTAGTGTCTTAAAAATAGTTCTAGTGTCTTCATTTTAGGATTCTTCCTATTTTTGGGGAGCACTAGTGCATGTGTTTCTAGGTTTTCATCATGTGAACATAAAATATGGAACTCTGTATTGTGCCTAGAATATATGATTTAGTATGCAAACCCTAATCC
Organism: Torreya grandis; assembly: GCA_037957365.1. Classification (NCBI taxonomy): domain Eukaryota; kingdom Viridiplantae; phylum Streptophyta; class Pinopsida; order Cupressales; family Taxaceae; genus Torreya; species Torreya grandis. The sequence goes on along the minus strand of JARHVA010008870.1, from coordinate 31,583 downwards.
TCCTTGTAATTATATCATGAGATAAAAATGTGTGCTAACTGGTATGATAAACTAGACTTCCTCAACAACCCATTGTGAATAGAGTTTCCTACATACCAATACTCTGAGGAGGGATCATGCCCGATGTAGTTCTCCAACCTAGTGCTTGGTGAAAGTGCAAGTGAATGATAGAATGATTTGGTCTTGAATGAATTGAGTGTGTTTGAGATTATAAACATTTAAAATTTGGGATTGGGAAGCTATAGATGGTAGTATCTATAAGTAGGGAAAAATAGGGATTAATAACCTTGATTTTTCTCAACTTGTTTCTTATTTTAATAATATTTTTGCATCTATTTTCCATCTAGTGGATATAGGTCTAATAGTATGGTATTTATATTGATTTGTAACTTCTGTGGATACAAAAATCTGCTTAGGCCAAACATAATATGGCATACATTTAAAAATATATCCATTCAGGAGAGTTATGGAAAGGGACACTAGCATTAGGTTATGGACACTGGTGCTATGTGGCTCTAGTATACTTAATGTCGTGCTAGTTTCTACCAAGAAAGCTACTTAACACAATGGGTTTGGATATGGGAATGCAGTTTTGAGACTATGTTTGAATTAATTGGAGATGTTTATGGTCTACACTTGGGTGAAAAAGTGTGATAAATGTTTAAGGATAGGTATAGGACTAATCTATGAATAGGTTATCTCAAATAACACTCTTAGCATCCAAATACAACTTTTAAGTGATTTCAAAAGGAAAGGAGTAATTATATTTCTCTATAGATTTATTTAAGTTATTAAAATATGTGTATAACCTAATTTATACATCATTTTTATAATAAAAACATTATTGAAAACCCAAATTAATTTCTTAATTTTACACACACGCGCACGCGCACACACACACACACACACACACACACACACACACACACACACACACACACACACACACACACACACACACACACATGGATAATGACTTTTAAAATAGGATTGACATGTCTCTAATATTTCCTCAAATGACCAACATTTGATTTTAGTGGAATAATATGAATCATAATATTAAAATTAAAAACTCTACAATCCTTATGAAACCAAGAAAAAACCTCTTTCATGAAACTAAGAAAATACTTCTTTGAACTCCACAAATCTATTTATTTCATCCTTTGAACAAGTTTTTATTACATTCACCAATCTCTAATAAATAATACATGAAAATCTTTTAAACATCTATACTAACTGAATATTAGTGTACTGATGGACCTTGGGTTTGAATGTTGATTTCATGTGGATGTCGGTTAAATCCCCTATTACATTAACATTATATTTATCCAACTGAACTATCATCTTGGTTTAATTTGTAAGGTTTGATCCTAGTTTATAACAGATTGAATATACATTAGATTAGTTGAAGCCAAAGAATATTCCAAGCAAATGTGGAATTTTTTTTTAAAAAAAAGATCATATTTCTAAGTAAAAATGAGTGCATTTGAATTTTCTATTTGTATGTTACTACATTGATGTCTTCCATGCTCTATAGTTTACTCTTTATCCTAGATATTTGAGTAACGAATATTTTTTTAAAAGTTTTTCCAACTCATGTAGTGAAATATTATCTTTTTTTTCCAATCCTAAGATATTTGGGTAGATGTTCCACCTCCCTTTGGTGGGGGTTGATTATTATTGGCCTTATCATTTGGAAGGGTGTCCTTGTCATTATTGAAGGTGGATTTAGTGTTCAGTTGTTTATTTTTACACATCAACCAATATTTGTTTAGTTGAAATTGTTAAAGAGAATGAACCTTGTCAAAATTATCATGGGGTTCATTATCTTCCTTATAAAAAAAAATTATAATATTTAACCATGAGATTCATAAACTTTGGGACCCACTAGTAAAAGGATCATCGGGCCCTTCAAAATTTTCCATTTATTTAAAAAATAACCAAAATTAAGGATTTTTATAAAACATCATGACTTTTCATGAGTAGTTATGTTATAGATCTAACACTAATGGGTAAGAATATACCTATAAAGTTATTGAAGATATCAACATTGAGTGTTTTAATTAATCTTGTTATTATTCCCTGATTGATTTTAATTGTCATTCTTACTATTATTTTACTAGATTTAGTTGTTTATTTTTAGTGAAATGTTTTTGTAGGATGTCGAGTTTGATTAGTTAGTGTTAATCTTTGTTTGAATACCAATAAAATTATTGGAATTTTTAATACAATTTTATAAATATTTTTAATTTCTAGGAATTACATGTAATTTGTACATTATGATTTTGTTGATTTGTAGGGACTATAGTTTGATTTACATGTCCATTTCTAGATAAGTTTTAAGTCATTCATATAGACAAACTTAAGAAAGGTGTAATTATTGATAGAGGAATATAATTTAGACCTAAATATATATCATGTATGAAGATTAGAATAACCCATTGAGGATTTAATTTCCCTTCCATAAATATAGCTTATGTATATACATCTACCAAAGTAGTAGCCAAAAAAATTATTACAAAGATTAACATTAAAAGTTTCAAAGCATATAAATACATGTGAAAATATATAAGGGTAATGGGGCTACGATTATTAATGATTTATTTGTATGTGTTTTAATATTTAATTAAAATCCCTCATGGTTTTATGCCCTTATTTCCTTATCATTAAAAACTACTTAAACCTTACACTAATGTCGACATCTTCACCAAATTTTGTGATAATTGTATTCTTAATTTGTCATAGATTGGTGATGGAACCATTCATTAAATTAATAAACTAAATGTATTAAGTCCCTCAAAGGTGAAAATAAAATTCTATAAGATACATCCTCGTTATCCACATTCATAATTTTCAAATAGATCTTGAAAATGATAACATGTTCCTCAATTGTTATACTTCCATCACTTTTGATCTTCAATATTTTTTTATCAAAATATTTAGGAAAACCATGAACATCCCCTGGCATAATCAGTGTGATTCCTATGAGCCAATCTACCATTAGTCAAATGATATTTTATTGGGCCTATTGTAGGTTAGATATTTCACTCAAGCTAAAGACCACCTACAAAAGTAGATATTATGGCTTTCCCTTAATCTATTTTTTTTATATTGTCTCTCTAAGGGTGGTAACATTTTTTTATAGTTTTATTTTTATTTGGTTAATCAAATACAAGGATTTTGTGTACCCATTTTCTATCAGTAATTCCTTTATCCAAAATTTGTACATGGACATAATGAGAGGTTAGTTAAAAGACTCATTTTTGGTTCATCAAATGGAAATCAAGGTACAAGTTATCAAAACTTTCTAGAGGTTATAAAATTAATTTAAATGAAACTTTCTTAAATTTATAATTAAATTTATTTATTTACAACTTTATTAATTTTGGTGGAAAATAAAATTGAAAATAAATATTTAATTTTATTAAATTTTTAATTTTTTCCAACTCCTTAACTTGATAATTATTTTATTAGATTATGGAAGATATTTATCTTATAATCAATACAATTCTATTTTAAAAAATAACTTACTTACAAAAACAACATAAGTTTAAATATATAAAATATGGTGCAATATGCAATTATAATAATTTATATTGCTAAAAATATTCTAAATAACTTTCTTATTTTTAAAAATTTATACAATTTTAAAAATTAGTATCCTAAACCAAAAAATCAAATTGAAAAAATTATCAAAATTTGACTCACTAATATTCAACCTTTAAAACATATATTTAAAACAAAAAATCTTAGATAAATCGTACAAAATTCTAATATTAAATATTAAAAAATTAATTAGATGTGAATGGATTCATACTATTAATAAAATAAATTCATTGTTGATAATCTCTTTATAAGTCCTTTTAAAAATATTTGTATACTTCTCTCTATTTTTTTTTTAATTTTATGAAAAGAAAAGCCTCTATAAAACTAAATATAAAGGATTCTAATATTAAAAATAACTTTAATTTATATCAAGTAATAACTTTTATTTTAAAAAAATAGTCTTGAAACAATAACCATCCTAAAGATTCATTTCAAGACAAGTGTCTTCAACACACTGATATTTCCACCACTAACATTCTAAAATTATGATAACTTGTTACTACCTATTTAATATCTATCAACCACTTATTTACCACTATTATATTTTCACTTTAAAACTATGTTTGCATATCCAAAACCACATACTCAATTTCCTTTGTGAGAATCCTAATATACTCTATTCTTTCTTTGGGACAATAACATTTTTTTCAAAAATGTCACCACTCAAGCATTTGAGACTTGTCCCCTCCTACTTAATAACCTAGATTACTAAGTTTGCTATAATTTCCATCAAGACTCTTGATATGTGTTATTAATAACTGAACAACATTTTTAATGATGCTTTCGCATAATTTAACCATATTTTTAGAACTTTTATTGGCACTTGCAACCTTTATGAATGATTTATGATGAAATATTCTACCATCCATTATTCAAAATTATAAACATTTATAAACTGAGAGGCATTATAACCTATTTTATTTCAATATTTTTTAATAAATTCAATCATGACCTTTATTTTTGATAGTTTATCTTTTCTATCATTTACTTTTGTCCCTAGATTTGACTCACTATAATTGATCTTGAAACTTTAGGAAGATATAAGACAAATATGTATGATTATTCAAATTTGGAGAGAACATTAAGAAAAAACATGCTTTACTAACACCATAGTAACAACATGAATTTTATGTTCTTCCAACAAATTTTCAAGTTCTTTTATCTTTTTAGTATACCCTAGATGTTTTTATAGGACTTGATCATGTGCCATATATCGAAGGGTTTCAATTATGAGAAAGAGTATCGCTGCTTAATATTTATTAAGTGTGCCTAGTATGAATTTGAGTGGAAATCACCTCTTATCTTCCTCTTTTCTTACTTTTTTGGTAATTCTAATGATATTCTTATCTCCATACCATAGAGTAACCTTTGGCTCCTTGGCTACCATCATATAATCTTTTTCTTATTTTTTTTAATATTAAAAACAATATCTTCCAACCTTCAAGTTATTCTAAGTTTGAAAAGTGCTATCAGGTATCCAATTGTAAGTTATGACTGAAAACATATTAACTTTATTGTACTTCATCAAACATTACCATCTGATTATTCATTGATCACCATGATAATTTAACTTACCATATTAAGAAGTATAGAGATATATGAGGGTTGAACTACTAAAGTTTTGGGGATCTAATAGGGTTTATAAATAATGTCTTGTTTAATTCCTCAACTATAACTTCCTTCCTATTATGTTAACACCCTTACTTGGTTATTATGATATATGAATTCCTCTACAATTTTACTTCGCTTCTCCCTAAATACACTGAGGTTCTTAACTCTCCCTACCTTGACAAATATATTCATGTATTTCTTATTATTTACCATGTATTTTAAGATATTATGATTATGATGTAATTCATGTGTATACATCATGTTTACCCTAGGTTTGAGAGTTTACTATATATAATCAGCCCAAATTAGTGAATCCTAGCTGCATAAGTATGTCGTTGGAAAATTATAACTCTACTTTTTTATTCCTTTTCAATTATAACATTGGTTACTACACAAATACATGGTCTCCTATAACAATTGTAAATTTGGTAAAATTTTAAAAACCCTTTCATCTAAGTGCTAAAGTCATTCCAATAAATAGTTGAAAGTAAAATTTTGAATATTAAATGGTATATCACATATAATGGGAATTCATGAAGAGGATGCAATCTCCCTCATTTATAAGTAGTGTCATTTCTTAGAAAACTAACTAACTACTTCATTTATTTATGGTTTTTCTAGAATACAAAAAGGTCTTGGGGGATTCCTCATTATGAACTATGTTATAAAATACTTAGATAACATGGTCATAATTAATATTATAATATTACAAAATTCTATGGTTATACAACATGCTAAAAATATATATGGTTGGGTTTCTTAATCAATGGTTCAATAAGGAAAACATCATGTTATAAAATTTTAGTGAAAAATGTATGCAATCTAAAAGATAGGATGTCATATTTCCTCCTACCTTACATTTATTTGAATATTTCATCAATTGATAGGATACTAACTCTCCCAAGTACAATAGTTTACCATCTTATAAAATATTTTAAATTATGGGAATATGTGAAATATCAAAAAGCTTCATTCAATCTCATCTATATAATATATTTAGTAGAATCATTACCTCTTTGATTAGAATGTGGAACATATGAACTAAATATGACATATATGTTCTATTCTCCTATGAATTTAGATTGGTTGACCATCTCTTTAACACCTCATAAATTTTATGTTTGACTTCAAAAAATTTATCCAATCATTTTTATAGTTGAATGTAAGATATGAAAATCACAACATATACTACTAATTAACCATCAGATGGACGTTTTTGTCCAATTATCTCATTATAGTAATGGCATGCATTCATTGTCAAATCTTGGCATGCAAATCTCTCCATTTTTTATATTACTATGTGTATATAGTAACTTATAATCTTTCCTTTTTTCCTTGACATTTCATCAAAATAATCCATTACATAATTAGATTATTCTACATATTTTAAGTAAAAGTATAATTCATTCTATTTATATTTCCTACAAATTTGAATAGTTAACATGGTGTATTTTATAAATATTCTATATACTGATTGTGCCTTGTTAATTGGAAATAAAAAATGGTTCATTTTGTCTATATTTTATTATATTCAACCTCATATCTACACTTGATATTTTTCATCTTTATCACTCTACTAACATTTTCTCTCATATGTGCTTCCTAAATCATCAACTCCCTAAGTGACTATCCTAAGGAGTGCACTCAAAATGGGGTGGAATAAAATTGTTGTACTTTGAAAGACATTTTTGCATAAGAATTTTTCATACATTCATTACTATCATTTTTACCTCCATTGAATCTCTTTCTATCTTACTTCTCTATCTACTTTTCATTCATATTTACTAGCCATCCTATATTTCTAATGTAATCTAGGCCAATATAATCTATTCAAATCCTATCTTTCATTATTCTATATTTTCTAAGATAATATAGTTCTAATTATTATTTGTATTAACTTATATATCAACTTGGATGATATAATTCTAAGTTAGTAGACATATGTTTTGAATGTATCAACCTAGTTGATACCATTAACTTAGAGTTTATTGTTATTTGTGTGTTTAGAACCATATAAATAGGGGTCATATTTCTTCAATAGTACATAAAAAATTATTAATCTACTCTAATTAGGCTCAAAATTATTCCCTTAAGTATTAAAGTGGGAGTTATAGGCTAAATTATTATTATTGGATGTCTTGTCTTGCATGAATTATTTGTATCCTAATAGGAAGAGTCATGTTAAGGAGGTGTCCCATTATTTGACGTCCCTAACTAATGATATCTAGGGATACTTCTTTCCATTTTAGGTCTCTTAGAAATTTACACTTGAGCCAAAGGGGAGATTTATGAACCAATATGACACCCAAATGTTATTATATCTACCCCTATTTGATTTCTTTTATTTACTTTGTAGGCAAATTTTATTTACTTACTATATTATAATGTGTTTTTTATTTATCCTTTCATATGTAACTCCTTATATAAAATATTTTTATATTTTTTAGACTTTTCATTATCACGTTAGGTTTCATGGACCCCCATTTCATTAACCATTGCACCACTTATGTTTTTCATAGTTTAGGATGTTACATTTATCTTAGATCTAGGTTACCTTTGTTCATCATTTCCTTGCATGTGGTTCCCTTATTATATCCTTGATACACCCATTTGTCACAATTCCTATATCATTGATTTAGCTTTGGATCTAGTTAGATGAATATCTCATATCTTAGGCATATGATTTGTAACACTATACCCTAGAAATATGTTTTGAATTACCTTCTTCTAGATTAATGGCTCCTTGAGTGACATTGTTAACCATCCAAGTATGACAGGCTCTATTATTATTACCTTATTTATATCCTATTATAGAAATAAAAAGAATATTATTATCCATAATCATATCCCATACATACATTATAATGAACCTAAAATGAATCATATACCACAATTGGTTGGATTATTTTCACCAATCCATATTTTTCTTCTTAGAAATTTTAATTTGACAAGCAATTATTGTCAATTTTTGTTGTTAACACTAATTATATTTTTACATCATTTTTTAATGTTATATCATTTATGGTATTTTTCATTAACCTTAAACTCATTTATATTTAAAATGGTTTGTTCCTTTATCCCTCCCACCTCCACCATTGAAGGATACTCCTTAGGGTGAAATTCACCTCAATCTCAATCTCGATCTATCGAATATAATTTTGATTTGTAAAAACGTCAAATACAAATCCAAAATCTTGACAACCTTACTAATTACACTCATAATTATTTTACCCTTAAAACATATAAGTCATAAAATCACCAATGAATCCAAATAAATGGTTGGAAAATCATATTATGTTTGAATCAATCCTATTTCTAAACCAAAATAAGATTACCAAAAATTACCCCCATCACCAAAAATTAGTTCAATATGGTTCAAACGAATCTAATTTAAGATATAATAAATCTTATTCATCTTATCAAAAATATTTAAAACAATACCATTTGTACCCAAAAAATGAATGTGAGTCTTAGTTATATTAATCTGGAGGTTGAGGCAACCAACAATGGTCATCCACTTACCACAAATGTTTTAAATCCTCTCCTTAGTAATCCTCCTCCAACCAAAAATTATAGAAGTTATCAAAATCAGCTATATTTATATCAAGTCAATGCACAATTGTTTTAACAAATGGACATTAGGAAAGCTTACAACAACAATTAATTGCTCCAAATGCAAAACCACTTTTTTGTATATGGCCAATTAAATTTTTTAAGTTGTTCGACATCAATATTTTCAAAATTAGACTCCTCCCCCTCTTAGAGATGCAATATAAATATTATCCCCCAAAATCCAATCCAAAATCATATTATTCAAATTATTCAAAATTAACCTATAGCTCCTTTCGTTATGTCTATGGACATTGTAAATTTTTCCAACCATCACATATGACATATTATCGATCATGGATTACATATTAAATATTTTGGATAACTCTATAAGGAGTTGATTCGAACCAACACCTTTGTAGATACAAAAATTATATCCAAAATTTTTATTAGAGATGCATTATAATCGTATAATCAACTTTCAACTCACTGAATTACATGATTAGAAAAATTATTTAATTATCTAGTTAAGTATTTTCAATACAATGAACTTCCCAAAAATAATGTTAGGAACTTAATTAAATATAAGAAAATTCTCTAAAGAATTTTCCCATGATTTCATAAATAAATAAAAATATTCAGGATATAATTTAAAGCCTATCATGAGTGATGAATATATCTTAAATCTATTTTTTACCACTCTAAAATATGTTCTTCAATAAAAATAAATAAAATCCCCAAAACTTTAGAAAAGGATTTTGATCGAGGTAAGAGAAAACATTTCCTTGTGTCCTAGTTTGAACCTTCTCAAAATTCTAGTAAGGAATATTTTATAGAATCAACATATGAATTTTTTTTAATACATCTAAAACCAAACTTTCCATGTAATCCAAATCACTATTATGCAATCCAAGAAATGTAAACCCTTCCCACCCTCTATTGAGTATTCAATAACATAATAAAAAGATACCACCTTCTCAACCTAAGAGCTTTGGATCTTCCAAGCCTCCCCCACCATGGTACAATACCAATAAGTTTTGCTCAGGACACATTGTGTAATTTCAATCTCATGAAGGATTTCATGATCTTCAAATATTTGATTTTGCCTTTTTTTTAATTGTACACATCAACCATGAATCTATCATCAAAGAATCCTATAATGAATATCTCAAAAAATATAATTTTCAATCAAAACAGTCACATAAAAATAAACCTCAACACATTACAAATTAAAAACCATCCACTAATGTTGTAGTAAACATGACTAATCCTAATTCCTCAAACCAAGGGAAAAAAATGATTAATAATATTTAAAATGAAGTGTGTTTTTCCATTCATCAATTCTTAGCCTCTTAGATCAACTAATATAGAAGAGAACCTAGTTAAAATGCATACCCCAAAGCACATTATATATTATCCTCATCCTATAACTCATATAACCCTTAAAACCTATCTTACAAGTCCAATTTGAATGTCAAAAACTTCAAAATTATCAAAATATGCACAATCACTTATTCCCAACAATATCAACCAATAAGTGTACCGATAATTATATAAATTATTAAAATACTCGATATGTATCTCAATTCCTTGAATAAGTGGTTCAAAAAATTTCCCTTCTACAATATTCCAACAAGAAACAATAGATCCAAATGGAAAACCACATTTTTTAAATGGCCAAACAAGTTCCTCAGGTTGTTATAAATCAACCTAGTCAAAATTGAATTCCTCCTCTTAAATATGACAATGGAAATATTATCCCCCAACCTCTAATCTAAAATAAGATCATTCAAAATATTCAAAATGAACCTATATGTCCCTTCATTGTGACTATGGATGTTGGAATAATTGTCATTGATGTCAAAGGAATTGTAACTGATATGAACGAAAATGCCAAACAAAAATTTTGCCATAAGTGAATATAATTTTTACCATAAGTGAATGGAATTGTTGATCTGGGCAATAATTCAGGTAATAATTCGGGTGATGGGTCCACCCCAATTGATGATGAAACTTCCAGGAACCATAACTTTTACACTGTAGCTCCAATTGACTCACCGTTTGAACCATTGGAAAGATAATAATGAGGAGAATGTTTTGAGATGGCATGGATTTTTTATTGATGAATTTTTACCCTTGAAAACCCAATGGAAGTTCCCTAAATTTCAATTTTAGTAGTACAGTCTAAAAATAGTAAGTTTCTAAAAATAGTAATTCCTCAAATTTTGTATTGTTGTAAATCATGCAAGTTGAAACAATTCATCTCCCTCGAGATTGGTGACATTCCACATCATCCACCACCTTAAAAACATGTATAAATGAAGATGTAACTTGAAATGGAAATCAGACATCTCATCTCAGAGATAAGCATATGTTTGGGTCTGTAAACTTGATCAATAAAACATCTCTTCTCAGAGATAACATTATTTGAATTGTCTTGTTCTTGTTTCTTGAATTATCTTTCAACCAAATCTTTCAAATTTTGGATCAGTGGTATCATAGCAGTTTGTATTTAGAGTGTATGATCCTTAGGATGAAGTTAGATTACATGAAGCTTGGGTGGAAAATATAACTAGCAAACTATCCACCTATTCACTCCAAATGACTTAAAATGGTAGACAACACTGAGACATCTGATCCTTTCAAATAAATGGTGAATGAAGCCCTTCAATAGTAGTAAGCATAGATGCTACAACAATTCACTCAAATTCTCCAACAAATCTTGATGGGAAATTTTGGCTCCTCATCTACACCCCCACATCCTTTCAGTGCCCCAACACCCTTCAAAGTTTAGGTGAATTTTGATATCCGCAAATTTGAAGAAAAAATCAATGTTGATGTAGTAGAAAATTTGTTGGATCAATTGTCATCTTATTTTTCTATAAATAAATTCACCAATAAAGAGAAGATCATTTTTACTCTTTTAAAAGCATCATTGCCTGTCAAAAATTGGTGGGAAGTATACAAAAAGGGATTCAGTGTAGATGATATTGGCCTTGAGGTAGAACCTACCTAAGATGATTTCATAGAAGCTGTAAAGGAAGAATACTACCCCATTGGAGTATATGATGATTTGTATATAGAATGGCAACAACTTTTCCAAGGTAAGGAATAGTTTATTCAATATTACACTTACATTTTTCATTCTCTATCTGCAAGATTAGGCATCCAAGAGAGTGAGAAACACAAGGTTCTCAAATATCATGGTGGAATACAATGGTACATATGGGGAGAAATTGAACTGTTTAATTTGGAAACCCTTGGTGAGGCATACAAGTTCATAGTGAATATTGAATAGAAGAATGGAAGAATGAATATGAAGAGTCAGCCTTTAAAATGGAAAAGTGACAAAGAAGGTCAAACACGAGGCCAAAATTGGAAGCAAAAGGAAGGAAAGACTAGGAAGTGGTGTGATTATCACAAATCTGGAAGTCACTCCAAAGAAGAATGTTAATCCATCAAGTCCCTACTTTCTGAGTCATAATCCTCAACATCCACTACTCTACCTCATACAAACCCTACAGTTGAAGAGGTTGAAGAAGAGATTATATATGTTGAGCCATGAGGAGAGGCTAGATTAAAAGGAAAGGTTGTTTCACTCTAAATTATGGGTGAAACATAAGCCTCTACATTTCATTCTTTATAGTGGAAGTCAAAAGAATTTAATCTCTGCTAATGTTGTGAAAAGCCTAAATCTATCCATGAAGCCTCACCTAAAGCCATACAGTATTGGATGGTTGAGTCCAGGGAGAAACCTTCGTGTCACCCACCAATGTCTTCTCTCATATGCAATAAAACATTTCCAAGAAGAGGTCTTATGTGATATGGTCAATCTAGATGTTTGTGATATACCCTTTAGTCAGCCATATATGTATGATCAACATGGCATCTATGAATCAAGAACCTGAAGGATCACTCTCACTCTTGGAACATAGTGCTACAGGGTACTAGAGGTACCACCTTCTACATCTATCTCTCTAATTAGTGCCAAGAAATTTGTTCTCATGGTATTCAAGCCACAAGAATCTAAAAGGGCTGATGTTACAGCCCTAACTACACAAATAACACAACAACAAAATAAAATATGTACCAAGATGAATAATTTCACGGCCTTCCATCCATAGACTAATGGTCAGATAGAAATGGTGAACAATTGAGGCCTACACAGTTGCATAAAGCACAGTTTATTTCAAGTATGTATTAGGAATCAAATCAAAATATAATTGCCATAATTGATGACAAATCTTGATGAAATGGGGACCATTTCTTCTCATGGATGGAGGAATGATCTAGGCAACAATTCAAGAAATAATTTGGGTGATGGGTCCACCCCAATTGATGATGAAACTTCAGGGAGCCATAACTTTTACACCGTAGCTCCAACCAACTCACTGTTTGAACTGTTGGAAAGATAATAATGAGGGGAAATTTTTGAAATGGAATGTATCTTTTTTTGATGAATTTTTACCCTTAAAAACCCAATGGAAGTGACCCAAATTTCAATTTTAGTAGTGCAGTCTACAAATAGTAAGTTTCTAAAAATAATAATTCCTTGAATTCTATATTGTTATAAATCATGGAAGTCAAACCAATTAATCTCCCTCAAGATTTGTGACCTTCCACATTCTCCCCCCACCTTAAAAAAATGTATAAATGAATATGTAAAATGAAATGGAAATTAGACATCTCTTCTCAGATATAAGCTTATGTTTGGGTCTGCAAATTTTATCAATAAAACATCTCTTCTTCGAGATAGCATTATTTGAATTATCTTGTTCTTATTTCTTGAATTATCTTTCAACCAAATATTTTGATTTTTGGATCAATTGTGGATAAAATTGGATGGAAATTTTGATAGAAGTGAATGGAAATGTCGGTGGAAATGTTAATGAAAATGTTGATGGAAATGTCGATAAAATTGTCAATGGTCACATATCCTAGTGAAGAGGTACCTGTTGTATGGGACACATACTTTAAAGGATATATAAGGGAGAAGAGATGTGGAATGATAAAAATCATTTGACTTTAATGAAGATCATATAAGTGTGAGGGAGAAGGAAGAGAAGAAGAGCAAACAATGAGATAGAATATCTCTTAAGAAAAGAAGTGTGAAGGGTAGATTTATTTTAATGAAGAATATTATTTGAGAATTGTGAAAGAGAAGAGATCACAAAGTATATAATAATAGTATTGAGAGATAAAGTGTAAGAGAAGAAAATCCATCATTAAATTAAAGAAGAAATCATAGATGGTAGAATCGATTGGGCTTGGGGTTAGTGCCTTACAGTCTAGGGGTTGGTGCTCCTATGGGTCTGTGCTCACAAATTTGATTGAGTTGGTGCTTGGTTTGGGGATTGATGTCTCTAGTAGGTTGGTGCCTAAGAAAATTATAAAAGAGTTATATATATATATATATATATATATATATATATATATATATATATATATATATATATATATATATAGTAGCTATACAATTAAAGGAGTAATATGTGCTTGTGAAAAAGGCACAAGGATAAATGGTAGGGAGGCCATGATGGAGCACAAAGTAGAAGAAGAAATAGTAGTGAATACCATGTTGAAGTATGAGAGATATGATGTACGCAATAGAAAGATGCTACAAAGAGAAATAATAAAAGAAGATATTATAATAAGTGTTATAAAAGAAATCAAGATTACAATGAAGATAATAGAACAAGATTATATTTTTTCATGTAGTGACTATGAGAGGAAGCATCAAATCAGGGGGAGAAGGGTGTACAACCCTTTTCCACTGATGTCAAAGGGGGATAATTGAAGACATGGGAAGTTTATATACTAATTCATGGGGATTGCCATCAATGAAAAAGGGGGAGATTATTGGAATAATTGTCATTAATGTCAAAAGAATTATAACAAATATGAATGGAAATGTCAAATGTAATTATTATGGAAGTGATTGGAATTATTGTCTAAAGTAGATGAAAATGTTGATGGAAGTGAATGGAAAGGTCAACAAAAATGTTGACGTAAATGTTGATGGTCACATCTCTTAGTGAATAGGTACCTCTTGGATGGGACACATCCTTTAAAATCTATATAAGTGAGAAGAGATGTGGAATTATTAAAATAATTCAATTTGAATGAATATCATATAAGTGTGAGAGATAAGGAAGAGAGGAAGTGCAAAAAATGAAATAGAATATCTCTTAAGAAAAGATGTGTGAAGGGTAGATTTATTTTAATGAAGAATATTATTTGAGAATTATGAAAGAGAGGAGAGAAAAAATTATATAAAAAAATTAATGAGAGAGAAATTTTAAGAGAAGAAAATCCATCATTCAATTGAAGAAGAAATCACAAATGGTGTACTCGATTTGGCTTGGGTTCGGTGCCTCATAGTCTGGAGGTTGGTGCTCTTGTGGGTTGGTGATCATGAATTTGATCAAGTTGGTGCTTGGTTTTTGAATTGGTGTCTCCAGTAGGTTGGTCCTTACAAACACTGTAAAAGAGTTATATATAAAAAATAAATATTTTTTCATGCTTTTCTTTTGAAAGGGTTTCCACGTAAATCTTGTCTTCTCTTATGTTATTAATTTATAGATCTTGAATGTTTATCATTTTTGTGGTTGATTAAATTTGAAAAGATTAAAATATTATCTTATACCAATTCACCCCTCCCCATCTTAGTATAATCCTATGCTTAACAATAGACATTAGATTTTTTTTCCAACCATAACATATGATAGACTACCAATCATAGCTTACATCTAAAAGATTTTGTACACCTCTATAATGAGTGAACCCAAACCAACACTTATGAAACTATAAAAATTATAAATAAAACATTTTTTAGAGATGTATTAGAATGGTATAATCAATTTCCATCCCACTGACCAAAGAGTTTTTCCATAATTTCATCAATCAATGGATATATAAAACTCATAATCCATACCATAACATGAGTGATGAAATTATCTTCAAGATATTTTTACCAGATTTAAAATACCCTCTTCAATAAAAATCTATCATTTTCCCCCATAAATTTATAATGGGAATTTAATCATGCCAAGAGGCAATATTTATTTATGTTGCAATTTGAACTTTATCAAATGATAGTAAGGAATATTTTCTAAAATCAACTAATGAAATTAATGCTAATACATGAAAAACTAGACCTACCTTATAATCATATTATAGGTTTAAAATCTAATATATGAAAACCCTTCTAACCCTCCACTGAGTCTTCAATAAAATAATCAAAAGATAACACCAAAGTGACCTATGAGTTTTGACTCCTCCAATCCTTCCACACCATGGTACATTTCCAATAATATTTTTTGGTGGCATGTTATGGTAGCTAATTCGAATGAAGGTCAATGTGAAATTGAAATATTTTATTTTACCTTCTTGTTAGGTGCATATTTTAACCATAATTCTATCACCCATCAATGCTATAATGAGACATCTTAAATTGTATAAAGGCCAATCCAGCCAATCACATTAAAATCTACCTCAACGTCCTTAAAAATAATAAATGGCCAATAATTTTATTTAAAACATGACTAATCCTAATTCCTCAACCCATGAGGAAAAATTTATTAAAATAAATAATAATAATTATATATTAGTATTCGTCAACTCTTATCCTCTTAGGTTAAATCATCTAGAATATCAATTATTTAAAATGCCCACCCCAAAGCACATTATAGGTGATCAAAATCATAGAGATCATAAAACACTTTAACCATATCTTATAGGTTCAATTTCAATTTAAAAATATTCCATATCATCAAAATATGCATGAACACTTATTTCTATCTATATTACCCATGTTTATATAATTTTAAAAAAAATAGTGGAACCTGATTGCATTATCCAACCTGATAGTGTTCAATGTAGTTTTTTCAAATCAGACTATCTCAGCCTAGATGATATAATACATATATTTTCCAAATTACCTCCCATAGATCCCAAATTTACACTCATTCAAAAAATTCTTGTTGTAAGTCAAATCTACATATAATTCGACATCAATGTTAATTCATATGTCAATCTTGAGGTTGGTATACACTATCTCACTTTACATCACATACTAGGAAATCTTGTGATTCCTATCCTCATATCACTTCATACCTTAGGGCTTTTTATGATTCTGACATGTGACTTAATTCAAACTTTGAGGCATTTTATAATTTCCAATCATACATAAAATTACCCTTTAGGGAACTGTATGATGCTTGATCTTCTTCCAAGTTTCACACTCATAAATGAATCTAACTTCAATAAGTTTTCAAAGAGCTAACCATGTGTTATTCTCTATAGTTTAATTACTTACACATAATTTATTTATTTCCCATATTTATATTTTATTGTATCATGCTAACACTTTCTTGTAGGTTCTTTTCTAACTCTCTTGTACTACAACTTAGTTGTTATTTATCTACACCTTCAGGTTTAGTAGCATCAACCCTAGCATCTTATTTTAGTCCTTAGGTATATTTCCATTTTACACCTCTTATTTTTTTAATTTGTAAGTTTCATGGTAATACCTATGAAATAAACAAATCACTTCTCACAAAATCCCATACTATTTATTTTATTTTTATAATCACCTTATCTATATTATAGTCAGCCTTAGTGTGTGAACTAAATTTATAAGTGATATGAAATGAACTAATCTTAATATAAGATAAATTCAAATAGATATAGAGAAACAAACAAATAAAATATAAAACACAAACTTATACTTCAAATGTGTACGTTTTCTCCATTACGATGTAAACTTGATTTGCTCTTTAAAAATGTGGTGGTCACTCTTCCCATGCAAAAGAGATTGGGTAGTGTTTTGGTGAAAAAGGAGTCTTTGGTTAACTTTGATTTGATTGGATTCAATTTTGAATGGAAATTATTTAGCATAAGTGTGAATTCTGATCCTTTGTTAACATAAGTCTAGATTTAGATCCTTAAAAATGAAGGTTTTCAAATTTATTTATAGATTTTTGGAGGAGGATCCAACTATGGAGGATTATTTTTATTTGTTAAATAATCCAAATATTCAATGGTGGCTAGTGAGCCCTCACCCATGGGGATGAAGAAAATTTGAAATTGTTGAGATAAGTATGGGATTGGTTAGTTGAGTTAATTGAAACAAACCAAACTTCTTGACAACTCAGGGGATGAGTCATAAGAGGTTGAGAATGTTGTGGGTTTGGTTGGGATGAGGGAGAAAAGGGTGTAAGATGTTTGGATGAGGTGTAAAATCCAAATGTTATATTTAAAATAAGTATTAAAGGGTGTATAATTTACTCATTTGACTTATTCAATTATTTGAATTTAGAGGGAGATGTGATGAATTAATCTCAAAAGAAATATTAATACATTTTAGGTGTATTTTGACATTAAATGAAATTTATGTTTCTACATTTGTCCCTCTTTGAAATGGTATTGCAAGTACTATTTTTTCTAAGAATAGTATAATAAGTAGAGTGTTGATGATTAAAGAGGAGAAATTTTCCCCAAATGAATGAAAATGAGTGTGATGATGCCCGCTCGAGGTTTTGTGCGAGAAAATGAACAAAGACTCAAAATTGATGAAAATAAGAAATAGGAAATGAAAATTACAAAATTTTCATCGATAATACAAATACTTGTCTAAATGCTATTTTTAAAAATATTGTAGAGTATACGTGTAAAACTACTAACACATAATTTTTAAGTGCTAGAGAATATATTTGAAAAATTACATTTCCCACTTTATGCGTTGCATGCTTGGGTTGTGCTCAGACTCAGGGGTCTCACAAGTGGATGTGGGAATGATATATCCCAATGATGGTAATACACATGATGAAAATGAAAAATATAGATTTTTTGATTTGTGATAAAAATTTAAAAATTTGATATTTCCAAGCATTGATAAGGAGATATAACACTTTGATTAAATGATAGTATAAAATGTAGATGAAATGGATTTAATGGATGATGGTGGTTGAGATGACCAAAAATACCCTATATCTCTAAGTGTTGCCTCCATAATTTAAATTAGACAAGGTCTATGTGGGGATATCAAGTCAGATGTAGTTCCCCTAATGTGGGGAGAGAAGTGATGATGTAATGTAAGATTAACCCATAGATGATATTGACATACCTAAGTGAATGATTTCAAATTGTGATTGGATGATGGATTTATTTTATCTCAAGTAATGATATATGTTAGGAGTAGATTGGGAATTGATATATCCTAAGAAAAGATGCATGCTTTGAGGTGATCGATGAATTAGAGTTCATAGGAAGGGATGTAGGAATGATATATCCTATTGTAAATCTATAAGCTTAGATAGGTTGACTAATTAATTTATTGATTGACTAAGTGATGGGTTGATGGAGAAAGAATGGATATTTTGATGTTATCGATCCTAATCAATAAGTGCAGGAGATTGAACATAAATATTAGGAAATGATTTTGGATGATTGATATGAAAGCATTAACAAGGAAATGAAGTTCCTACATGTATTAGTGATGATGTATCAAATGATTCGACAAAATGGATGAGATAAGGATGGATGCAAGAGAGATGATAATGGGACATAAAATTTGGTTTTGTGTAGTTAAATTATTAGAAAAGGAAAATAAAATGATTTCACAATTATCAAGATGATGAAATTGGTATGAAAAATGACAAATTTGTTAAACAAAGTGGTGAATTCATTAAGAAATGATTTTTTAACTATAATGACTTTGTGTGAGATGATACATAGATGCTTCATTATGAGAATGTGAGATGGTTTAATAGCTTTCTTGTGTTTATTTTATTCTTTCATTGTATTTTCAATAATACTTCCAACCAAGTAAAAGTTAAGCAACTTGAGTTTTGATATTGTGCATGAGAATATGAACTAGTGGTATAGAAAAATCATGATGAATATCATGAGATATACGTAAGGAATAATATATTCACAAGGACAAAACATAGTACACCATGATATGGAAGGTCATAATAACACCATCAGTAATCCACATAGTGATATAGACACAAGAAACAACAATAAATATAAGATAAAAAGAGATTTTTGGAACAATGCAAATGATGTAATTAAAAAACATGGAAGTAAACAAAAACTATAGAATCAAGTAAATACCCATGATGTCAAATAAATTAAATTATTATACAAGTATGTAATTAAATGAATAAAACAAGTAAGCAAATGACTTTTTTGGATATGCTTGGCTACAGTAGAACCCTTTGGTATATGTAATTTTTGACAATGTTAAACTGTCAGATGTGTAATCTGTATAGGTGATGACTAGGGTATGTAACTGAAGACAAGTGATTTTTTTGATTGTTTCTTGGATTTTTTTTGTATTTTTTTGGATTTTATAATATTTTGTATTTTGTTTGAGATTTTAATATTTTCAAATTTTTTTTTTGTATTTATAGGTGCATATACAAGGAATACCAGTAAAGGAAAAACCATATTATAGCACCAAAGAGTAAGTGGTAGGGGATAGAAGGAATATATTATATATGGAGTATGTATGAATACTAATTGATTATAATTAAGATGATACATATATATGGAACACATGATGTAAGAATTAATTTTTGAGTTATCAAAATAACATTACAAGGATACACCAAGATGTTTCTAAGAATACATCTCAAGATGTTTCCACTTCCTTACCAAGGTCAACATGGGAATAAATATGGTTTTATGATGGAAAAGAATAGATTAATAAGTATGAGTTTTAATGTATTTTAGATTAAATGTATAAGGATGGGTTTGGATAGGTAAAGGTGTTTAAGGATGGGTTATGGTGGTTAAATGTGAGTGTATGATGTATTTAAATAGACATAGGATGGGTAAGCATGTTTTAGGATAACTTAGGATAATTAAGGATGGTTTAGGGTACTCATATGATGGTAGAGGATGGGATTACAAAAGTTTCAATATTGGTAAGGATGTAGGGATGATTTAGAATGCATAGAATTGAAACGGAATGAACTTTCCCCCAAGAGTAGGGTACTTGTAGACAACAGATTATTTTATGCATGATGCCAAAAAGTGGTTTTCATCATGGTACATGCCCAAGGTGCCATATAAATGGTTTTCACTTATGGATGAATTTATTTCTCTTTATTTTTATAAATTTGTTTTTTTATTTTATTTATTTTATTTTTGACATCTAAATTATAAAAGGGTTTGAGATGCATGATGATTACCACTATTGATATTTTAGGTATTCACTCTAGATATATATTCAGTAACTTCATTGATTTCTAAATTGGCTTCTTCCATATTTACCAAGATATAGTTATAGCCCCTATAATATAGGGTGCTTCCATATAGGGTGATGAAGAAAGTATGTTGGATGAAGGATGTGTGTTAAGTGCATGAAGAATTTGGAGGGATTGAATTATATTGGGGATAATTATATGTGTCATGATGTAAATAGTGAATGGGACCAAAAATATCATGTTTAACAAGATGTGGAATAATTGTAACTTGTATGATTTGGGAATTTAATTTTGCATCAATGATATCTTCGATTTGTGATGCGGATCCATCTTGAAACTATGCTAATGTAGAGGATATATTAATTTTATCATCCATTGGTGACATAGAAAGGTTTTCACCAAAGGATTCTTCTTCATTGTTTTTATTGAGATTTAGATTTGGATTGTCAAATATCACTTCAAATAGGTTTTCACTAAGGGACTCATACTTTTGATTTTTTATATTTCAATTTGTAATTTGATTGAAATTTTTATTTTTATCATCTGATAGTGCCTCAAAAATATTTTGACTATGAGATGTCAATTTTATATTTAGAATATAGGATTCATTTTGATTGAGGTACACTTGTTTTTCCTCATAATATGCAGATGTTTCTTGATGCTCTTCTAGAAGGAGACTAGCTAGGAAGTCTACAATTATTTTATTATCATGCAAGGAAATTAATTGTAAGTAAGATCATTGGTGCCAATCAAAAGGTGTAGGATACCATCTTGTAAGATGGAAGATAGATTGGTGAGGTTGATGAAAGGAGTGATGGGAGAATAGTCCTCATAAATATTATGAATGGATACTTCTTTTATTATGGATGAAGTTCCCTTAGAAACTACAAAAGTATCACTAACATATTTATATTGACTTTCAAATGCTTTTCATATGATGTTATGGGGTCTAGATTTTACTTCAAAATGGACGGGTTTGATAATTTCTTCCTCATGGATTATTTTGTATATAAGTACCTCTATCACATGGGGTGAATGTTGTGGGATGATGGGAGATTAAATATGTGATAAGGGTTTATATTTCTGGCTAATGGGTGATAGGTTATTTTGGTTGAAGGAGGTTTTGTCCAAGATAGGATCTTGGTTAGAAATGGGATCTTTGTAAAAAATAGGATCTTGATAAAAAAAATGGGATCTTGATCAGAGATAGGTTTTTGGTCAAAGATAGGATCTTTAATAAAGATGGGTTCTTCATCAAAAATTGATGGTAAACCATGGTTGTTAAAGGTAGGTTGACTAACTATGGATTGGTTGAAAATGGATGTGTTAAAAATGGGACCTTGAGGAAGGGATGGAAGGTTATGACCTTAAATTGGAAGTGGTGTGTCTTCATTAAGCTCAGAAAATACATCTTGGCATATCCCCAAGCCACTATTTTAATATGTGCATGTTGGAGGTTAAATCATTAAGAGGGGGGTGAATTAGTGATGCAATATATTTCAAACTTCAATTTTAATCCTTTCAAACTCTTAATTAATGATTAAAAGCATTCATAAATCATACAAGATTTTCATAAAAATGAATAAAAAATATGATGTAATATCACACACATAACACAAGATCTACATAGGAAACCCTCTTGGGGAATAAAACCCACTCTCAAGCTTACAAACACATGGACTACTTGTCCTATAAGATGATAAAAAACATGAGACCTTTTAGTGAAGTACCCACTTCATAAGGATCACCCACCCCTAAGTATGAACAAGCACCCACTTGTTCTAGATGTTGAGCACCCACACAACCCCCTTTTGATAAAGTAGAAATTGCTTAAACAAAATTATGTACATAGTAACACCATGAATTAATAAATAGTCAAATTTTAATATCCATAGCTTTTAACTAATGTGCTCCATCGATATGCTTTTGAGTATCTTGATATTTAATTCTTTAATGTTCATCATCAATCTTAGATCCACACTTCCACGATTAAGACACTTGGTACCCTTACATACCTTCTGAGCACATTGACTAGTTTACTCCAATGAACTTCCACCACTTGGTAGCCTTGCACATATTTTGAGCATTCTTTACCATATTATCTAAATATGCACCATTGGATCACTAATGACAATATCATATAATCAATTGGATCCTTATCTAGTAAGATTAAATGCTCACCATTAGATCTTTATTTGATTAAATGCTCACCATTAGATCTGTCTAGACTATTTCACCTTGGACATCAATGTAGTTAAACTTGATGGTCTCTAGTCCATCATAATCTACTAGAGAAATTTTGAAGATTAATATCTTAAACTAGAAAACACTTCAAGACTCAAAATATTTAGGGTACCTTCTTAGTACTATAGACAACATCTCCATGAAAAGCTTTGACCACTATTGACTTTTTGAGTACTATATTCAATGCACAAACTTTTTGGATCACTCATATATTCATGACATGCAGTGATGGTATGGCTTCTCTTAAGCAATAACATGCATGTTTCTCATTCTAAAATAATAAAATGATGCACCATAACTTCATCAAAACATATATGGATGCATCACAACCTCTTATTTATCCTTACTAATCTACACATATGCCATATATTCTCTAAACTATCAATTTCATCACTTTGTTACTAATGAACTATGAATAATGCTCTCTTTGATATTAATGATAACTAAACATCAATTACCATACTCAATAGTGCATAAACATGGCTCTACCTTGATGTAACCTTTGTTAATCAAATCTTAGATATAATGCATTAGTCTCATATAATTTTTTATAGAATGGCCTTCAATTTTGTGATAATCACAATATTCATTAGGTCTATACCATTCAAGTTTTGGGACATTTGGTTCAATGTATTTGGTGTTTGGAAATGTGAATAAGTTTGTAGTGACCAGTTTTTGAAAGCATACATCATAAGGTTCCCCTAAAGGAGTGAATTTTTTATTAATAGGCACAATAGTGTTGTTGATAGGTTGGGAGTTTTGAATTTGTTGAAACTTTGGGGGTAGAATGACACTATATGGTAGAGGTGATAAAACTAGATTTTATTTAATAGTGTAATAAGGGATGTTGGAATTAATACTATAACTATTGGATGGGAGACTTGATTGATTTTGGAAAATAGTGTCACTAGTGATAAGATGGTGTTGATGTGTAATGTTTTGAGATTCCCATAGTAATGAAGTATACTAGAAAAGTAGCTTGATTGTGGAATGATGGATTTGTTATATTTATGAAGGAATGGTTATTTGATTTAGTTTGGTTCAAGTTTTGGAATGGGTTTAATGTAAAATCTAATGGTTGATTTTGATGAATTTATAAAGGTTGGTTTTAATGGGTGTAGGAGTTGAATTATTTATTTGGATGTAATATATTTAAATTTGATTGAATTGGGATTTGATTTGTAGATGGGTTTTGGTTCAAGTAAATATTTGAAAGTGATGATGAAAGTGAAACAAAGGTTTGATTGATGCTATGGTTGGAACTAAATAGATCTATGAAGGTATTTTGATTTGTGATTGGTGGAATTTGATTTATTGGTAAACATGAATGAGTATTCATCTTTGAAATTAATTGATTGATGTTTGGTTTGGATTGGTTAATTGGTAAACTTGAATAACCATTAAATTTTGAATTTGATTGATTGATGAATGAGGATGAATACATAGTCAAACCCAAATTTGAATTTTTTGGACTATTGATTGGTGAGTTTGCAATGACATTGAAACTTTGATTTAGATTTGTTGGATGATTGATTTGATGTTGATTTAAATATGTGTTTGAATCAAAAGTGATTGGATATAACCCTAATTTAAAACAAGTATTATTTGGATCTATATTTATGATCGGATTGATCAGTTGATTTTTCTACATATACATGTGACACGAAATGTGTGACATTTTCTAATGGAAAGAATTGACTCAATAGACAAAAAAGACTTGAAATTAGACTCTCGTAAAGAAAAATACCCTTGAGACTAAGATTTTAATTACTAACTAAATGCTTTTGTGGTTCTGGAGTGAAGGTTATGAATTTTAGGATGACATTTAAACTCAATTTTTTTTTCAAATAAGGATTTTGTAGAATATGGTAGACACAAGGAAATAAGAAATAAAATTTATATTCTAAACAATCAATAAATTTTACATAAAAGGTGAAAAAATAGGATGAGAGTCATGAACAACTATTGGGCCTTTTTATGTCATTGACTCATTAATATTCTTAGTTGCAACCTAATATATCAAGGCATGAGTCATGGAGGATCCTGCCATTACCAGGCCCATTAAGTTTGGTTTTGAGGGTATGTGGAAGGTAGCTTCTTGGTGCAAACTTCTAAACGATACACCAAAGGCAAATGGTAAAATAATTTATTTTAGGATTAAGGTTTAGACAAGCTTATCTAGGGGGAAAGACATGGAATAAATATATAAAATAGATGCACACTATTGGGTCTTGTCCCAAAATTCCCAACATAGTTCTAGGGGTCTTAATGTATTGGTAATCAATAATATCATTATTAAGCATGGAATATATTTATAGGGGGTGAATTAGTATGTCATATATCTTATAAAACTTTTTCTTAAACAAACTCCACTTAACCATACATTCAAGATATGTAATAAAATTGAAATAAGAGAGAGAGAGAGAGAGAGAGAGAGAGAGAGAGAGAGAGAGAGAGAGAGAGAGAGAGAGAGAGAGAGAGAGAGAGAGAGAGAGAGAGAGAGAGAGAGAGAGAGAGAGAGAGAGAGAGAGAGAGTTTTGTGAAATTTATAGATAATCAAAAGATCCATCATTATTTGTTAAAAACATTAGTTCTAAGGTGGTAGTGTTATTCATAAAGAAGATCTAAAGGACTTGATCTTATTTAAAGGTTATTTCTCCTTGTGAAATAGGGTTTCACTAAATACCTTTTATCAAAAGGACTTGATCAAGGTTGTAGGTAATAAGGAATTGACCGAAGGTTTACTAATCAAAAGGACCTGATCATTCTATTATTTGTGATCATCTTATAGGATAGTAGTCCAATAATTTGTATGCTTGAGAGTGGGATTTATCTCCTAAGAGGGTTTCCCACATAGATCTTGTGTTGTGTATGTGATCTTACTTGTGCTCATTTTTCACTTATATGAATGATCTTAATTATTCATGAATGTTTTAATTGAATGTTTAAGTATTTACAAAGATTTAGACATTGAATTAAAATATTTTCTTCCACTGATTCATGCCCTCTCTTAGTGGATTATACCTATAAAAATTGGTATAAGAGCAAAGTCCTTTTGTAAAATATTGATATCTTGAAGGTGATCCAATGTATAATAACTAGTCATATTATACAAGGTGGTTTCTCTACTAAGCAAGCACCAATGTTCAATGTATCTAATTATGATTTTTGGAGTGATAGGATGAAGACATATGATATTTTCATAGGGTTTGATGTATGATAATCTATTTTTGGTGGTTATGTTTCTCTTAATATTCCTCCATCTAGTGTTGTAGACAATAATCTATTTGAAAATAACTCTAAGGTAATTGATGCCATTACTTATGGTCTTATAAAAATTGAGTTCACCAGAGTAATTGATTACACATCTACCAAAGAAATATGGGTTGAATTGAAGACTATTTTTAAAGGAGATTCAAAATTTAAATTGTCAAAGTCACAAACTCACAGAAGGAAATTTGAGAGTCTCAAGATGATTGAATAAGATACTATAGCATTCTTTTTGTAGAGAGTTGATGATGTTTTGAAAATCATTAGAAGTCTTGAAGAGAATATTAAATAGACTACTATTATTCAAAAGTTATTACGGTCTCTATCCTCCAATTTTGATTTGAAAGTATCTAATATTGAAGAGAGCCATGATCTTTCTCAATTAAATATGGATCGATTGTAGTGCACCCTTACTACCTATGAGATGAGGAAGAATGATTATATACCTCCAAAGAAGGAAGTAAATTTCAATACTAAAATGTAGACAAAGAAGAAGTTCCAAGGTAAGAAACTAAAGGAGGATGACATTTTTGATATATATGAGGATGAACTAATTCTTTTGATTTCAAAGAAATAGATAATAGGTTTTGTCAAGTATAAAGGTAAGATACCCCTCAAAATAGGACATTTTGCTAATAAGTGCCTTCATAAATATAAGAAGGGTGATGATTTAGAGCATGATTATGGTCATGATGATGGAAAGAGATATTTTAGGTCTAATAGAATAAAAAAGGGATTCATAAGGTTTGATAACAAGAATTACTTCAAGGACAAGAAGTGTCTATACACCAAAGAAGGTTTTAGCTCATTAGAAGAGAGTGAAGATAGTGTCTTAGAATATGATCATAAAAAAGATGGTTAAGTTGAAGATGAATATTTGTTTATGGATGAGGAAGGAAGTTTCTCACATCATAAGGTGTCTACTTGGAGTGATTTAGATGATGATGAAGATGAGGTGGAATATGAGACTACATTTACTAATGCTCATGAAAAATTGAATACTGACAAGAATATAATTAAGAAGATGAAATCTAAACTCAGTGAATTTGAGGATCAATTCAGTGTGTTTGAGGCAAGAATGGATGAATATTATAAGGAGTATGAAGATATGGTGAAACATCTCAATTATCAATTAGAAGTCCTATCTACAAGCCTAAAATCTAAAGAAGATGAATGTACAAGGTATGCAATTAACAATAAGTCACTTAAATATGAGTTAGAGAAGGTATCTAGTAAGGTAATGTGATTTTTGATATTTTAAAAGAGCTCAAGTGATCTGGACAACATTTTGAATGATCAAAAGCATGCAAGTGATAAGACTAGTATTAGATACAAAGAAGAACCAAAGACTACAACTCAAGACAAGATGAAGATTATTGTGAACAAGGACAATTGGCCTTTAAAGATAAATCATTAGACAAATAATGATGCTGAAAATAGATTGAAGTCAAATATGATTAGATATCCAAATGCCATGAGGTATGTAAATTTCAATGGTTACTACTTTACTTGTGATCAATTTGGTCATAGAGCTAGAGAATGTAGAAGCCCGGTTAAGAATGAATTTTCTTAGAACTATGATTGGATTTATAATTCAAAAAGTGTAAGAAAAGATGAGTGCCTCAATTTTAATGATGTACGATACTTTACCAAATGTTATCCATTCAAGGTAAGATAAGATGAGTTTCCTTCATGATATATTGAGTGCTATAGTTGTTATAAACTAGGACACATTGAAAGATATTATCCAAATATGGAAAGGACAAAAGAACATTTAAAAAAAAGTATGGTATGCTTAAATTGTGAACAAAGAGGTCATATTGATAGATTCTAAAATCAAATGCCTATAAGATAGAATAGGTTTTATTAGGATCCTAGAGTACAAGAAATAAGACAAGTTAATACATAGAAACTAAAGGTGGTAAGTATGAGTCATGATGAGACTGTAGGTCCAATTAATCTATTTGCTATGGTGGAGAATGCTTTTAAAGTTGAAGATTCTCAAGAGGTATCATTATCTAATTATATTGATAATGAAGAGAATAAGCTCAAGAATAAGACCAAGGTGTTTCTTTATGCTAGTTATAAGTATGGATCTAAGTGAACATCCTTCTATTGATGAACAAGCTTCATGTAAAGAACATCAATTGCCTATATCTAGTAATGAGGTTCCAAGCTATAATGAATATTATTCAGATGAAGAAGTATGCCATTTATCTATGTTCTCTCCATGTATTTATAATATAGTTATATCATAAAAGGAGAATGTTGTAGTAGTTGAGGAAGTCATTTGTCTAAAGACAAAGAAGAAGAAGAATTCTAATTATCATATGAGAAATGAGGAATAGGAATATGAGGAGTTATATTTGTTTTATAGCATCGGGGTATGGAGGGTGTCTCTATGTATGCTTCTTAAGAGACTCCTTTCAAGTGGAGATGCAAGTGTTGATGTGATGTTTTTTAGCTGGAATAATTTGCAGGGTTAGATTGAAGGTTCCTAGATGGCAAAGGTGAATTTTTGTTTTTTAAAGTTATTTTTTCTACATAAAAAGGTTTGTTGACCTTATTCTAGAATGTATAGGTGGTTTTATGATCTAAAGGTATGGTAAAGTATATTTAGATATTTTTTGGTTGCTCTCAAGTTTCCCAAATTATGCTTTAGAACTTACAGTCCCTAAAATGGGTTATAGGAAGTCAAGGTTTCCAATTGTGTGAAATCTCAAATCTTGTTCTAGAAGAATGTAATGGTTATCTCTGGGTATACAATAAGTGTCAGAGGTGGACATTGATTGGAAGGTGATGCATTGACTTTGTTCATTTTGAGTTTCTAGGGTTTTGGGATCTTCTATAAAAGTGCTCTTCCTTATGAGTTATGATTAAAGGCTTATTAATTTATTTAAAGGGATAAATGGTTGGTTAAATAAATATTCACATAGATTCGAAGGTTTATGGTTCTCAAGTTATTCAAAATTTTGTCATGTTAGAAGCCTAATGGGTTAGTAGGTTTATGAAGGAAGTATGTTGTAGAGGATGAGCTTGCTATTGAAAATTGTTTTTATGAGGGGGGAATATGAGAGTGATATAGATATAGAGTTTTAGGTCTTCAAGATGTGTATGTTTAAATTTTTGGGCTCTGTAAGATTCAGGTAGGGATACAAGAGGACTAGACATGCCTAGTAAAAATAAGAGTGTTTTTGTTTAGTTTCTCTAAAAAAAAGCATAAATGTTTTAAGGTGAGTTCTCAAGTGGTTTAGAACATGATTCATGATTTATAAATGGTATGTTTCTTTGTTGATGGTCATAGAAGTATCTTGATAAATAAGGTTGGTAAGCCTTCATAGTGGTTCGTAATGGTGTGTGGAGATTTGAATATGCTCAAATGGTGCAATTGCTTAGAGACATTAGGGGGACTCCCTCTCAGATGTCTCTTAGTAAGCTCTATCAATTAATACTATTATTTTATGTTCTTTTTTCATTATTTATAGTGTTTGGTTGAAGAGAGTGTTGTCATTGAGTAATAAGGATGTTGTCATGGAAATAAAATGTAGCCTCAAAGTAAGGGGAAGCTTATATCATATTTATAAGATGGTCTTTTCCTATATTATAGTATTTTTAGGTACTCAAGACTAGCTGGTGCACACTTTGTCATTGTGTCAAAGGGGGAGAAATTTCCTATTGTAGGAGTGATGGAAGGGAGAGAAGGTGAGTTGTATATTACTATATATGAAGTTGTTGACATTAATGACAAAGAGGTATATTATTGGATATTTTTTAGTGATGTCATAGTGATGACATGTAGGTGTCATGGAGAGTAGATGAAGTGATTTTATATCCAAAGTAACAATAACAAAGTGTGTAATGTGTTTGTTCTAGTGTACTTTATGTTGGCATGGTTGATATTCAAAGTTTGACTAGTTAGAGATATTTAGGGTTGAGTATGGTGATTGGATCATGTGAAGTAGGTCCTTAAGATCTTATATATGATTTGAGATCTTGTGTTCATAAGTGGAATTCATTTAATAGTCCATAGTTTTAATCTAAATAGTTTGTGTCTAGTGCCATAAAATTTGATTAGGTAGTTTTATGAAATCATCATTGCCACATGTAAACGAGTGAATGAAAGCTAGTCATAAGGTTGTGATCATATTAGTCACTAATTGTTATGCATTAGCTCTCAAGTCATGAATCAAAGTGAGGTAAATATATGAGGGTGAAAATATGGTCTTCCAAACATTTTGACATAGTTGGATTTTTGATTGAAGTTTCTTAGAAGGTAATTTAATGGTGGTATATCTCACATGTATGAGAGTTCAAGGAGCAATGTGTCACATGGTCAAACTATACTTTGAGAGTAGATCATCTAGTCTAAATTTGAGATCCTATGTTTAAGCACAAAATGATTTATTAAGGATCAAAAATGGATACTCAAACATATTGAAAAGGTCCCCATAGTCATTTCTAAAAGTGTTAAAGCTCAAGAAAGATCACTTGTGTGCATTGACTCCAAAAAGTTAGGAATCATAAAGATGAGAATAGGCTCATGATGTTTAATGACTAAGTAAAGGTATAGGATAAGTATAAAATAGTGAGTGATCAATCATACATATTGATCAAATGGTGAGCATTGATCATTAAAGACCTTATTGATCCATAGAGATCGATAGAACATGAGTAGTCAAGATTTCAAGGATGCACGAGATGTGGTCAAAGTGATAGAGGTTTGACAATTGAGATTTGGTGCCTATGCATTAAAGATAAATCAAGATCAATGGATCATATTTGATCTAAATATGAGAGGAAACAATATGTGAGAACTATGTTCAAGGTTTAACTGTGACCAGTGCTATTTGACTATTTGAATTTGTGAAGGAAAGACTAGTTTCTAGTTTTTTAGACCATAACTTTTGATATAAGTGGAATTTGATATTGTAGTAAAAATAAAGGAGGTATAAGAATCGAAGGCACATATAGATATATTAATTTAAATATTTTTAAGCATGTAAAAACATATATATTTATCTCCAAAGTTGATTATGTTTTTGTATATATTTTGCAAGTGATTCGAGAAGGATATTTGATCTTCTGTAG
>JARHVA010008869.1:317500-407398 GCA_037957365.1 Torreya grandis | reverse complement strand
CATCTATATAGGCTACTAGATCAAAATTCTTACTTCTTGGGTACCATAAACATTATTCCAAAGTCTCTTGAGATACCTAAGTATCCTTTTAACTACTTTTAGGTGGATTTCCTTAGAGTTTACTTTGAATATCACTATAATACCTACTACTTGCATGATATCTAGCCTTGATTCAGTAGTATACAACAAAATATAAGTCATGGATCTATACATTATCTGATCAACCCTTGAAGATTTATCCTCCTTGATTAACTTGTATCTTATAACCATAAGTTTAATTACAACCTAAAATCTTCCATTTCAAACTAATTTAACATATCTCCTATATACTTAACTTGTGAAATGAACATACCTTTTTTCAATTTGAATAAATTGAAGTCTAAGAAAGAAAGATAGTTCTCCAAGCAAATGTATCTCAAATTTTGACTTCATTACCTCAGTAAAGGCCTTGGTCATGTTTTCATTATATATAAAAAAAATATAGCTCCATCTACATACACCAAAACTATAAATTGATATCATTTTAAGTTTTGACATACATGTTGTTATCTACAACACCTCTCTTTAACCCTTAGTTTGAAAGGTACTTATCAAGTTTAGCATACCAAGATATAGGGGCTTGTTTTAAACCATAAATGGCCTTATTAAACCTAAAAACATAATCCTTACTACCAGTCAATAGGAATCCCTTAGGTTGTTTAATGTATACCTCTTATTCTAAGTTACCATTTAGGAAGGCTGAATTAACATCCATCTTGTATATCTTGAATCCTTTGAAACTTGCATAGGCAATAAATATCACAATGGTTTCTAAACTTGATAAAAGAGTAAAGATTTCTACAAAGTCCACTCCTTATAGCTAAGCATATTCTTTTCACACAAGTCTTTCTTTGTTTCTAGTGATCAATCCAATCTCATTCAATTTGTTAATGAAAACCCTTTTAGTACCAATGATGTTTTAGTATGTAGATCTAGGTACTAACTTAGAAGTTTCATTCTTATCAATTTGATTTAGCTATTAATTCATTTACTCTAACCAAAAATCATATGTTCAAATTTTGTAAGGTAGTATTTTATTGATTAACATCACTCACCATTCTTATCCTTGTTTATATGCCTAAACTTTGTTTCTAATGATATGAGATTCAAAAGGATAATTTTGAATCTACATAGAAGGACATTTTTATAAATCTCCTTACTTATTCTCTTATTCATCCTAATATACATCTTTTTCTCCTTCATCATTTTTTGATTGAGTATGTGGATTATTTATCTCATCAAATTTCACATTTGTGCTTTCTACTATCTTTTGACACTTTTTATTATAACATCTATAGGCAAAACTTAATGATGAATATCCTAAGAATAAACCTTCATAATATCTTGAGTTAAAGTTACCTAAGTACTCATCATCTCTCTTAATATAGCAATTGCTCCCATAAACATTTAAATGTTTAACATTTACATGTTTGCCGTTCCATAATTCATATGGAGTTTTATGAGCATTGATCTTGATCTGAGATTTGTTCAAAGTGTAAATATAGTACTAATAGCTTCTCTCCAATAACCATCTAATATCTTGGAATCATTCAGAATATCCTCTCCATCTCTTGAACATTTTTTTCTCTCAACCACCCCATTTGGTTGAAGTGTTCTAGCAGCTGAGAACTATATTCTTATTCCATTGACCTCAAAAAATTAATCAAAATCATTTTACCAGAACTCTCCTCCTTTTTTATAAATAAGACACTTGAGTTTTATATTTGTTTCATTTTTAACCAAAACTTTGAAAGTCTTGAAATTCCCTAGTGCTTTTGACTTCTCTTTGAGGTATGATAGCTAAGTCATTCTTGTGAAGTATCTATAAGAAACATGAAGTAATTATCACATTAAATGTTTTGAATCCTTGTATGTCCAAATATATCATTATGAATTATTTCTAAATTTATATAAGTGGAATATTATTTAGACTTGAATCTTCTCCTCATTTGCTTACCATGTTGACATGCCTTGTATAGAGCATCTATAGGTTTAGAGATCTTGGGCATATATTCATAGATTTCATAGAGCTAATATTGATAATATTATCAAAGTTTATATGACATTACCTCCTTTGCCACAACCAACTCTCATATACCTTGATTATGAAGCATTTCTCTTTTGTGATCTCATTTAGTATATAGAGATTATTGTCATTTCTATTGGGCTTTATCAATCAATATTCCTAATTTTGCTTTCTTGATCTCACATCCATTTTCATGAAATGTTAGAGTGTGTCCTTGAGTGAACATTTGGCTCACACTTATTAAGGTTGTGTTTTAAAACATCTACATATAGTACATTTTCTATTTTGGTATTCCCGTTGTCCAAGTTCAAAGAACATTTCCCTACTATGTTAGAAAACATATTATTCCCAAGCCTCACCGATCTAATGACATTCTTATTTAAGTTAATGGACTTGATTTTGTATCCTATCATGTGACTTGAATATCCACTATCTATATACCATTTTAAATATTAATTTTGAGTGTGCAAGATAGTTTTGGCTATCATAGATTCTTCTCCTCTATCTTTCTACTTCTTTTCTATGGGGTGTGCTTTCTTGACCCATGCTTTAGTGTCATGACTCTAAAACCTCTCAACATGAGTGGTTTTTCCTTATACACTTTGAATTAAAATATCTTGAAATGTTTCCTCTCTAGTTGTAATTATAAGAGAGAACTTTGATTTTCAATCTACAGTGAATAGCTTTATGTCCAAATCTTCCACACACAAAAAATGACCATTGAAGGTGTCCACATATTATGGCTATTTGACCTTGTTTGGTTTTTTATGAATATAAAATGAAACATTTTTACCTTTCATGTTACTTTATAGATTAAGGATCTCTTTATCTTGATGATGCTTAACTTCAAGTTTGGTAACTTCTGCATAAGTCTTGATTCTACCAATTTCATCAGTCCTTGACTAATTAGTATCTATTGGAGACTAAAATTTATTGGCTTCCTTTTGTTCTTATCTAAATCCAATAACTCTCATGTGAAAAAATAATATTTGATTATCCAAGATACTGTTAAGCTTTCCAGTACTTTCTTCATATCTATGATAAGTCCTTATCTTGATAGTAGCTTTCTCAACTTGTGTCTCTAAGGATCTCACTTTCATTCTCAATTGAGTGAATTATTCCATGTGATTATTTTATTTTAAAAAACACTCAAAAAATGTTTTGCTAATCGTGGGTAGGTTCTCATTACAACATAGAAAGTACATTCATTGCTAAGATCCATTTCTATGTTCTAGAGATCTCCCTTAAACTATTAGGCCTACTCAAGGGTCCAAGATCCAATACTAATTATTGGAAGTAGATAATGAGAGGGGGATTGAAATAGTTTAATAATAATTACTATTCAATTCATCATTCCTTGAAGCATTCATTTATAAAAAATATTAAGGCATAATCATAGCAAATACACAAGCATATCACAAGGGAAAAAAATATATATGTGGGAAACCCTCTTGGGGGATAAAAACCACTAAATCATGAACATGTAATGTACTCCTATAATTTAAATATACAATTTTTAATGAATCACCAACTTTACAAGGAGATCCAAACCTTATCTAGATAAATACCAACTTAACTAGTCTTTTGCAAGCTCTATCTTGCAAGGAGGATTTAACCCCTTAGGTAACTAGGAAAAAAATTATAACCTATTATATTTTATAAAATAAAAACAAATAATTATAATATTAAACTGATGATGACCTCCTTTGTTTTCATTATTTACCCTTCAATCTTACTCAACTGCCCTCTTAGGCCTCCTCGCTCAAATAACCCTCTCTATGGAAGAAATAGGTCAAATGAACTTCCTTAATACATGTAAAAAATAGTTAGATAATTATGTAATTTTTTTCTTATATTAATGATAATATTTAAGCTCTTAACATATTCTCAAAAACACTATTTTCTTCACTCAATATCTCATCATCTCAACTAGTCAATCTAGGCTTATTAAGCCTTCTTAAGTACTTGACCCTAGCTCTCACCCATATTAGTTGGCTATGATCTTTTACATACATAAAATACCTTTGGAATATATTAACATAAAATTTTTAAAAGTGAAAAAAAAATTTCAAAAGTTTTTCATAGTTCATAAGGACCAAATCCTTAATTAAGCCAAACAGAGACCTAATGTAATTATGCATGTCTTATCCACATGTTACCATTCTAACCATTAATAATATTTAATATATTAATAAATGGATTAAAAACTTCATATATGACCATAATATACCCATTATAAGTTCACCTTATGTACCCAACTCCATTTGGCCCATATCACTACTTGGACCTATCAATTAGGTCTCCTCAGCAATAGACCTTCTCACTACATATAAGATTGTCTTGGAAAATTGAATCAAATACAAAAATTTACACATAAAAAAATAATAAAATTATACTAATAGGATTATAATGGCTTTTAATACTTAAAAAATTACTTTTTTCTCCACCACACAAGCCAAAGGGCCTCAAGAACACTCATGTAGATGACTTATTTAGAAACACTAAACATTATCAAAACACAGTCAAAATCATTTTACTCTCCAAACTTAATAAGGGAATTTAAATGAGAAAAAAATGAATTAAAATTATCCTATTAGTATTTTATAATACCTTTTATAAATATAGATCATTTATCTTTGTTTAAATTGACTCAAGAACATCTTTTTCACAAACACAAAAAAGTTACCTGTAGATCAAAAACATAGTCAAGAAAATTGACATGTAGAACACGTGTGTGGATAATTATGTGATATTAAAATGAATTTATGTGAAAATTTACCATCCTTATAGCATATATGGAAAGATATTTTTCATGGGAATGTATCAATATTGGTATTACAAACCAATCTCACTATGTCACTCCACATAGACTCCACTATGTTAGACATACCAGTTTGATGACAACTTTTTTGCATAGGTGTAGACATAATAGACACTTATATATAAATTTAATAATAGGGATATGTCTTAAATAATAAATCCATTACTTAGGATCAATCCCTAATCCTCTAAAACCAATCCTTAATCTCACTCTTGCCTAGTTTCTTCATTATTCTACTCATTAGGCCAATTTAATGATAGGCTAACTTCCGTGATAAGTTTTGAATTTTTTTGGAAAAGAAACTACTCATGAAATTTCATGAGAAAAAAATATAAGTACTGAAAATAATATTCCATCCTCTTTAATGGTTTGACTTGGTCAACCTTACCTGTAGCATCAAAAACCCTAAAAATAAGGGTTTTCTTATCGCTTCTGCTCAATATCAAGATAAAAACAATCAAATAAGGAAACCTTGAAGAGTAATTTTAATTTTAAAAACATAAAAATATATCAAATATGCCATTATGATCCATAACCAATTGGATCTTTCCTATCACGTCTTTGTAAGGGTTTAGGAGGGTTTTAACTACCTTACCTTCTTAGCAATCATTAATAAAGGATTGGCCCTCAATAAAAAAACCAATGCAAAGTAATTAAAGATAGGTACATTAAAAAAATACCATTAAGTGATAAAACTCTCATGTAAAGGTTGCACATGCCAATGAGCATGAGAAACTTCTTCTCAGGTATACAATACCATTTTTTGTGCACACAATCAACCTTATCATCAAATTTCTTGATTTATTATTTAGGTATTTATTTAAAACTTGGTAAAAAAATATTAAAACAATCCCTCACACCTTTATAAATTATCTCAAGATCTTTTGTGTCCTTATAAATGGTCTTGACCCCTACTTGGGCCATTATAGGTCACCTTGTGCATTTAGGCCTTATACTGCTAGTCCTACATGGAATATAAACACAACCTAAAACCTATTAAGATATATTAAACACTCTATCCTCATGATATAAAAAATCATAACATTTTCTCACACTACCACCCTTGCTCTCTTAGGTCTCCAAAGGCTCAACTCACCATGATACCAGGCTTGTCTCACATCACTAAGTTCCTCAAATATGGCTTCAAGAACTCAACATCAAGAACAACAAAGTAAACACAAAAGGAAATAAATGACACTTTTATGACATCAATGATAACTTCATGCATAACTTGTAACATATTACCAACACAAGACTAATTTTTTAATAGACTCCTTAAGGGCCATTGATTCTACCCACCTGGTGAAGTAGTGTAAGGTAATTAAGACCCATTTGTAGCCTACACTAGATGGAATATGTATCATGCCTATAAAATCTAGGCCCAAATGCATTAATTATTATTCTTCTTAGATGGGCTCGAGATGTAAGAAAACCAACTTATATTTTACAATAAACATGACACGCTTTTGACATCTCTTAGCCTAAGCATACGAGTCTTTGAAGAAGCTTAGATAAAATTAGCCTAATCTCATTATCCTTTATGTTGTATTCCTAGGTTCAAAATGGCCTCTTACAGGCCCATCATGAAACTAATCCAATATCTTGTCAATTTGGTTATCCTCCACACATATTGGAACTATTCCATCAATATCCTTCTTAAATAGGACCCCATGTATCAAGACACAAGGGATTGATTTCAATATATAATATCTTATTCTTGTCTTATCTAAACTTATAAGGAATTATCTTGTTTTAAGGAACCTTAACATGTCTTGATTCCATATATAAGAAGGTGTAGGTGTAGTTTCTTGGGGATCACAATGCTTTACCAAAACTACATCTTTATTCTCCTTAACATTTATTACCCATTGCTCACACAGTTCTCTACACTTCACTGGCTTAGTGACCTTAAACTCTATGTCATATTTCATACATCTAATCACCTAACCAACTCTTTTATCACTCAAATCATATTTATGAAAGAAGTCTTTAATTCTAGGGTGGGCCACCATGACATAGATCTTCTTTTTGGACAACATGTGCCTAAATTTATTAAGGCTCATCATGAATTCAAGCACATGATTTTCTATATAAGTGTACCTATTTTAATATCCATCCAATCATTGGATAAATAATTCTATGGGTTTCTCAAGGCCCTCTCTATTTTAATGCATCAAAATGGTAGATACAATTCCATTAGTTGAGAGGGCATACAAGAAAAAATATTTTGAGAAATTAGGGTTAAAGAGAGTGGGTGCTTAAGTAATATCATGTTTGATTGCTTCAAAAATCCTATTTCCTTCCCTATTACAACTAAAGTTCTGGTATTTCTTGATCATAGAGGTTAGGGATCTAACCAAATCAAAAAATCTAGGAATAGACATTCTAATGAAATTTATCTTACCGAGAAAAATCTAGTCCATTTTTATGCTTGAGTAATGATAGTGATAAAATTGCATTTACCCTCTATAGGTCTATGGGGAGGCTTTCCTTAGACATAATATGGCCTAAAATTCTGCCTTCATGGACTATAAAAATACACTTCTTGGGGTTCAAAGAGACCCCATAGTACCTACACCTTTTAAATATCAGCCTTAGGTGTGTCAAGTGGTCCTTAACATCCTTTGAGAAGACTACAATGTCATCAAAGTATATGAGTATCATCTCACTTATTAGTCCATGGAAGCTACATCCATGGACATTCAAAAGGTGGATCCTACATTAGATAGCCCAAAGGGAATCATTTTTTAATCATAATTTCACCACTTAGTTGTGAATATGGTCTTGGGATGGTCCTCTTCCTTCACTAACACTTGGTTATACCATGAGTACCAATCAAGTAAGGAGTAACATTGTGAACCTATAAATTTTTAAAGGATCTAATCCATGGATGAAATGGGGTAATGTTATCTTAGTGACACTCTATTAGGGTCCTTGAGGTCCACACATAACCTTATCTCTACATTCTTCTTCCTTAA
Source organism: Torreya grandis (assembly GCA_037957365.1). Taxonomy (NCBI): domain Eukaryota; kingdom Viridiplantae; phylum Streptophyta; class Pinopsida; order Cupressales; family Taxaceae; genus Torreya; species Torreya grandis. The sequence continues at coordinate 399,534 of JARHVA010008869.1, read as the reverse complement.
AGGCAAAAGGTTGGCCACCCATGAAGAGTGCTTGATGGGGAATATAATGCTAGACTTAATCAATTTAGTCAATTATTTTTTCATGAGGAGCTCAATATTGGGGTTGATAGGTATTTTATTTTGACTCATAGTTTTATAACTTTCCTCCAAATATATTGTTAGGTTGTGGAGCTAAAAGCTTCACCAAGATGCAAACAGGAGGAGTTGCAGAGGAGTTACAGAGGTTACAGAGTGTTGCAAAACAAGTTGCAGGGAAACCGACGTCAGTCTGATCAACTGATGTCGGTCATAGTGCAGTGCAGAAGTAACCAACGTCGGTTATGAGTCAGCCGACATCGGTCAGGGAGGAGCCGACGATGACCTGTGTGAGCAAGTAGTGTGCATGCAGATTTCAGACAGGTCTATTTTTGGATAGACAGTTTACATGTAAAGACTTATTTTAGTCTTAGAGTTGCGAGTCTAATTATTGTAATTAATAATGTCTAATTATTGTAAGCATGAGATCTATATAATAGACTCATGGGATGTATTGTAAACTTGTGCTAGAGAGTAAGAGAGCAAAATAAGCTCCTTCTGAGAGAAGAGAGCAATGGTGTGTTCCTCCTAGTGCCACAGTACCAAGTGTGGGTGTTGGTTTGGAGAATCAGAAGGGTTCTTCATGTATGTATGTTCTTGGTCAGCAGGTGTACAGGGCCACGTTTGGAGATCTATAATGGTGAGTAAGGTCTTGTGATTTGCAGGTGGCAACAAAGAGTAGGGAGATCTACTTGGAGTACGGTTGTGTGCTTGGTGTACTGGCAGTGTTGTTACTGACTAGTGGAGGTGAACATCAATTCTATATTTGAGTTGATTGTTGGGACCATGATTGAGAGAGGAAAGTGTTGGAGGATAATTACTGGTGAACCCTAGAAGTGTGGGAGCTCTAGAGGTGTGAGAAGAAGTGTGGCAACTTCTTTATTGTATTTCCTTCTGTATAAGTATTAATACAATTGGGTATTATCTCTCATATTCCTGCGTTGTTTCATATTTCTAGTTACTTATCATTCTGGTTAAATTTTGTGTTTAGTTGCTAATACAGAGGTAATCATATATACTCTTATTGTGGAGAGTAGGATCCTAATAGTTGGTATCAGAGCCTAGTTGTAGGTTCAGTGTGTGATACCAACTTAACAGTTGGTATCAGAGCTTTTGGTTGGGTTACTAATAGGTGGTTTCAGATCTAGTTAGTGTTTGTTGATTACAAGGTACTCACAAGGATTTTTGATTGAGTGGGAGTATAGCGATGGCAGAAGAAAATAAGCTACGAATGAAGAAATTGAATAGCACGAATGGTCTAATTGATGGAAAGAAAGAGTAGGTAAAGATAGATTGTTGGTTGGTAGAAGATTAGCATGAAAGAACTAAAGGAGCAGGTGTTGCAGATGTTGTTGTATAGGATGTTTTGGATAAAGTAGAATCTGGGTTTACAGATTTTGTTGCCTCTTTCCATGCAGCTCAAAATAGAGCATCTTTTCATGGGTATTTCCAGGGAGACTTTGGAGAGATTTATTTAGGGGTTGGTGAGCCTTGTCAAATTATTGACGAAGGGGAAGTGAAGCTGAAATTGCAGACGGATAACACAGGTGTGTTGAAGGAGGTCATGCTGGGACCAGTCTTGGAGATGAGTCTAATTTCTTCAGGAAAGTTGGGTGATGAGAGATGCACAGTAACTCTCACAGTGGATGCACTTGAATTAGATGGTGGTAAGAAAGTAGGTATCCTTTATCTATCTACTTATATTACTGATTCACCTTCTGTTGTAGAGATGTGGCTTTGTAGGCTTGGTCACATATGTAAGAAGGGAATGCATGTTTTTAAGTGGAAGTCAGATGTCTTTGACAAACTTAAGAACTAGAAAGCCTTAGTTTTCATGGAGGAGATGATGGACAGAGATCAGTTGAGGAGACTAAATTATTCTGAGTAGGGCTATGTTAATTTGAATAGGGTTTTGACCCAAAAGGAGCTTGCGAGTAAAATTTATCACTCACAAGGAGAACACATAGACCGACGTCAGTTAGAAAACTGATGTCAGCGTCCATGTAGGGACTGACATTAGCTATGTGTAGACTGACATTGGAAACTCAAGGGTAGATAAACACTGGCATCAGTCATGGAGAACCAATGTTGGTGATGAGGTAGTCATAGGGAACTGACGACGGTCGGGTGCAGACTAAGATGTGACCGGCATCGGTCACTGAGATGGATTTTGGGTAGACAACAAGCTATCAAGGAGTCTCAAATGCCCATATAGAGGACTAAAAGGGTAAGTAAGCCTCAAATTCATCATTTCCCTTCTTTACACTACTTTTTGCTCACTAATGGTCAAGAATCAGGAAGTCATTAAAGAAGCAGAACAGGTAGATCCAAGAAATAGTGGGAGCTTGGCATGGATGAGGATTGTGATTCTTTAGAGAAGAATCAAATAAGAGTTTTTGGTGGAGTTTCCAGTGGGAAGAAAGCATTGAGAGACGAATGGATGTTCACGATGAAGAAGAGCGGGAATGGACACATGAGACGGAAGGCTAAGGTATATGGTCTTGAGCAAGCTGCATGACAGTGGTACAGGTTTGACAGGTGTATGACAAAGCATGGCTTTGGTCAAGGTCATTGTAACCATTGTGTTTTATTTACTAGGTGGATAATGATTGCAACATTATTCTATTACTGTATGTGGTGTGGTTGCTTGATGCAAGGTTACACATGCAGGGAGTTTCTGAGCTAAAGGTAAAGTTAGTTCAGAGGTATGTCATGAAGAATTTAGAGCAGTGAAATTATTTGGCATAAGAGACATGGAAGATCACAGGTTGATTTTGTCTCCAGTGGGAGTTGATGTGAAGAAGGTGTTGGTAAGGTTCAAGATTTAGGATTCAGAATCGGTAAGCACACAAAGGGCTAGACAGTTCAAGTTGAGCTTAGAACAGTGTTCGAAATCACATGAGGTCTAGTGTAGACTTGAGTTTTCCCAAGCAGTGGGAGTTGTCAAAAAGTTTGGAGCCAATTTGGGGAAGGTGGATTCTTAGGTATCTAAGAGGGACCAGCAGTAGGGATTCATGTTATGCAGGGTCAAGGACTTCACTACATGGATATGTAGGTTTAGATGTGGCAAGTTACTTGGATGATAGGTAGAGCATCACAGGGTGTGTGGTGGTTGGTCTTTAGGATTGAGCTTGAAGAGGGATACAAGCTAGGGAATAAATTAGATAGTGTACAAGTATAGGTATCAGTGTAGCTGTTTATCTCCAAGTGGGAGATTGTTAGGTTGTAGAGCTAAAAGCTTCACCAAGATGCAAACAGGAGTTACGGAGGTTGCGGAGTGTTGCAGAACAAGTTGTAAGGAAACCAACGTTGGTCTTATCAACCGACATTGGTCATAGTGTAGTGCAGAAGCAATTGACATCGGTTATGAGTCAGCTGACATCGGTCAGGGAGGAGCTGACATCGGCAACCTGTGTGAGCAAGCAGTGTGCATGTAGATTTCAGACAGGTCTATTTTTGGACAGACAGTTTGCATGTAAAGACTTATTTTAGTCTTAGAGTTGTGAGTCTAATTATTGTAATTAAGAATGTCTAATTATTGTAAGCATGAGATCTATATAATAAACTCATGGGCTATATTGTAAACTTGTGCTAGAGAGTGAGAGAGAAAAATAAGCTCCTTCTGAGAGAAGAGAGAAATGGTGTGTTCCTCCTAGTGCCACAGTACCAAGTGTGGGTGTTGGTTTGGAGAATCAAAAGGGTTCTTCATGTATGTATGTTCTTGGTCAGCAGGTGTGCAGGGCCACGTTTGGAGATCTACAATGGTGAGTAAGGTTTGGTGATTTGTAAGTGGCAGTAAAGAGCAGGGAGATCTACTTGGAGTATGATTGTGTGCTTGGTTTACTGGCAGCATTGTTACTGACTGGTGGAGGTGAACATCAATTCTATATTTGAGTTGATTGTTGGGACCATGATTGAGAGAGGAAAGTGTTGGAGGAGAATTACTGGTGAACCCTAGAAGTGTGGGAGCTCTAGAGGTGTGAGAAGAAGTGTGGTGACTTCTTTATTATATTTCCTTCTGTATAAGTATTAATATAATTGGGTATTGTCTCTCATATTCCTATGTTGTTTCATATTTCTAGTTACTTATCATTCTAGTTAAATTTTGTGTTTAGTTGCTAATACAGAGGTAATCATATATACTATTATTCTGGAGAGTAGGATCCTAACATATATGATATAATGTTCCAAACTATGGTCAAACCCTTTTAGGTCACTATATTTCCAATCAAAGATGTCTGCAAACTCCTTACATAGTTCTATGAAACTAATTTTCTCCTCTCTAGTATTCACTTTTCCTATTTTAAGAAACCTATCTTTAAAACTAGTGAGACACTCATAATGTTCTTCCTTGGTTGACATACTTACCTTATCTCTTATCAATTGATCATCTTCACTGAAAATTTTCTAAAGGGTTACTAATCCCTTAGGTATTTTGTTTATCTTTAACTTATCATTCTGGTCACCATATTGTTATTGAAGTGTGCCTTGATTCTTGAGGAGAATTTTGCCTCTTCTTATAATAATCATGTTATCTACCTATCACTATCAAATACCTACCAAAAAAATTCATTATCAGGTACTGATGGTTTGCATACCACCTTGATTTGTGACTAATTCCTTGAATTATTAAATTCACTTAGGATGTCATATTATGCCTCTATAGATATCAACCTATTTTCATGTTAGTTCTCTTCTCTTGGGATTGAATGGATGTAAAAGGCTTAAAAATCCTCTAGGAGGTCCCAAAACCTATGCTTATATGCCTTCAATAGTGAATTCTTGGTTGTGTTTTTCCCTCTCTCTTGGTGGATTACTAATTTACTCTTTCTGATAGCTTGTAACATCTTCACACCTCTTTTCCTTGCCCATTTCATCCCATGAATGAGGACCTCATACTCTATTATATTACATGTGTAGCTAAATTTAAATCTTTTGGTAGAAAATTACTTCTTTTTTAATGGAAAAACAAGCATAATACCTATTCCACTTCCATTTTGGCACCCATATCCATCAAAAAATAGTTTCCATACTCCATCTTTATCTTGACTTGGATTTTTAAGTGTTGGTATGACTACCTCCTCTTCATGCATATAATATATCCTTAGGCATGCTTCCTGAATGCTCTTGTAAGGATCAAACTCATGGTTATCTATCCCCCACTTATCAAGGAATAGGTATGATATGCCCTCAAGTGGAAAAACTAGCTCTTGATCATTAGGGTGCTCATCCTCATCAATAATAGTGTAGTTAGAATTTGATAGGTTAAACATGTATGGATTTAAATGGAACCTAGATATTGGATCATAACTAATGGTGGATTTGGTTTTATACCTAGTTTTAAAGACCATATAAGATCAGTCTAATGATAGGTAAATTCCTACCTTGGAAATGAAGTCTTTTGATAGATATAGGGATAAATAAGGGGTTAGATCAACCATAATGACATCTTGGGATATGTTTAAATTGGTGAAGGAATATAAGATAAGGTTTAGTTCCTTAAGTACACTAACTATCTTGGTAGGAGACCCATCTAGTTGTAAGACTTCCTTAGAATTAGGCTCATATTTTAACCCCAACTTGTCTATTATTGACTTTGTCATAACAAATGTTGTTAACCAACTATATATTATACAATTATGTACAAGGGAATCCAATATTATGATATAAATATATAAGGGAGGGGGTTTCTCTACCTTGGTTAGTTGGGGTTCATTATGTTGACTAATATTGGTTAGGACTGCACTTTCCTTCCCTCTTTTCTTTTTCAAGATGTTGAGCTTTGATAACTACTCTTGAATAAGGTATTTCTAACCTATAATAATAAAAGTGTCCCAAATTATTATGGTGACATGAGGCTTCTTCATCTGATCTATAATGATAACATGAGGGACACCATCCTTTGAGTACAATTTAATAAAAACAACACTACTTAGAGCTTGTGTGAAATGAGGTATAAAGGAACCCTTCTCCTTTTGACCTTTTGGAGTGGTTGAGATTTAAGGACCACATCATTTTAATTAGTATTATAAAGTGGTTAGGAAGGTGAATGAGTTAATCTCCCTACCTTTGAGTCACCACTCATTTCCCTTATTTTAGACCTTATATTGGCTAGAATGGGTCTATACACCTTAGTTGGACAACCAAATTGATTGACTACACAATACCCTACATGAATTTCTCATTATTTAAATTTGATAAAGGTAGCCTTTGATTGAGTCTACTCCCCACCCTTTCCTTGTTGATTTGACAATTCAAATTGATTCATAAGAGGGAATTCTCCATGTTTCATAAGAGAAACTTCTTTGTGTTGTATAAGAGGACATTGATTGGTAACTTCAATTGAGTTGAAACTTTGTTCATGAGGTTTTCCCCATGGTGCATATCATTGAATTTATTTAACATAGTTATTTTGTGTGGGAACGAATGCTCTAGAAGTATTGGTAGGGTTAGGGTTAAAACTATTATATGACCTTTCATGATTGATCTACCATTGCCCTTGAGGATTATATTGGTATGGAGGCCTATTAAACTAGTAAGGCTTATAGGGAGCTTGGTAGGGTATATGGGGTGGAATTTGATGTCTCTCTAAGGCCACTATCTTGTTGTTTTGTTCTTTAAGCAACCCTTCAAGATTGACTAATCTATCTTCCTAAATAGTATCTGCCTACTCATTATTGATTGGTGTAGGCATGGGGAAAATGGTATGTAAATAAGGATGAATCTATGGAAATAATGGTATAATAGGCCTTGGTGTACTTTAAACAATTTTAATCAGATATTTTTATGCACTTATTGCCACTTTATAGGCATTAGGAAATGTGTTCCCACCCATTGACTAAATCATAACTACCACATTAGAATTGAGGGCTTTCAAATAGTATAAGAAGGCATAGTTTGATGTGGGTTTAACTACTACTAGGATCATATCCCAAGTTTTCTAAACATACATTTAAAGTCCACCATAAACACTTGAGGAGCCCTCTTGATTGTGGTTAATTAGTATAATAGGGATAAGTGGTCAATTATATCCTTAATGTGCTTGCATAAGTGCTACCCAAACTCATCCGAAGAATAGATGAAGGAAGGTGATATACCTCTATACCACTAAAGTGATTTTCATTTTAAGGAGGTAGTTAAAAACCTCATTATTACATTATCTTGAGTCACATTATGCATATAATAAAGGTTTGAACTATCTCTAATGTGTTCAACAGGAGTGGTAGAGTTCTCTCCTTTTAAGTATGGGAGGATTTTGAGGGAAGTAATAGGGATCTCATAAAATTGGTTTAGGTTCAAAGGGATGCCACCATTGAAGGGTACAAAGGCCTAGTTTCTGGTTTAAGCCATTAGAGATGTAAGGGTTGCACCAGGGCTATTTTGAATAGGACTAAGAAGATTAGGGGGTGTGGCATAAGGATTGAACCTAGGGTACCTCTTCCATATAGAAAAATCCAAAGACAATTAAACAAATTCATCTTCCTTACCCTTGGATGAAGACCTTATGATGACCTTTGGCATGAAACATGAGTGCTAATATGCCACCAAATTATCTAAAACTCATTTAGGTCATAAAATGCTAAGAGTGAGTCTTACAACCTCCTTGAATTATGTCCCACTAGGCATGCCAATTTATTTTTATCAATTTATATTGTACCCTTGAGTTAGGGCTTTCAAACCTATCTCATTCAATCGATATAATTAAATCACCTCTAGGTGTGCATATCCTAATGAGAGAGGTGAGTCTCTATATTTAGGGCTAGCTCCCCTAATGCATCATCTATACCCAAATCACTAAGCCTAATTGTCTTACTAAAGAAAAGGGATAGAAAAATACTTCAAAGTAAACTCTAAATTATAGGAGGTGATGCACCAATGTATTATGTCTCCTTCACTTGAAATTTCAATATCACTTATGGATAAAATAAGGGTTAACCACTAACACACTCTCTCTAAAAGGACTTCTACACATTAGTATTTCACATAGAGCCCTTGTCAAATGCCCATAACCAAAGGATGATGAATGAAAAGTCTGATAGAAGACACAACTAAGAATTTTACACTACAAGCATAAGCAAGATCACCTTCACACACCATGTGACCTACATAAGCCCAATCCACTAGCATTTAGGTGAGAGAAAAGGACTTGTAAAGGGAGCAAAAATTAAACCACTAATGCAGACAAAGCAAGTATTGAACATAATATAAACTAAGATGGAGAAGGTTAAATCAATACTTTTATTAGACCAAAGCTTCAAGGTACAATTTGATAGGGTTTTGATATACCCAATGGATGGATCTATATAATGGATTGCCAAGCCCAATTTATAGAAAATAAGAGAGAGGGAGATAATTGAATAGAGATGGAGTGGAGAGGCCATAATTACCATCACCCATAATAAAATAGTTAAAAACATGAATGAGGGGCATATAATATCCCAAAATACTTAACCCATGCATGATATTAGCATAATTAAGGTCTTTAACAAGACTTTTAGGTGTAGAAGTGTTTTGGGTGATCTATTTCTATACATAGTTGATTTCATGAGGGAACCATGCTAATTAAAATGGTTCCACTATTCCATAATATTAAGTAAGAGATCATAAACCTATTATGGGCAAAAAGTTACATGTTTATGCCCTTGAACATGGTCATTACCCACTTAACTACCACCCTTCATGCCAATTGCTGCCCATACAATCTATTTATCACCCTAGTGAGCAAGAGACCTATAACCTAGACATTTTAAAGTATATTATAATATTCATAAATATTTGAATAGGTTGATATAGGGATGCTTCTACCTTACAAATCTTTTTCACCATGTGAGTAAACTTAGAACACTCTCTTCTCAATGGAAATGATGGTTACTTATCCAATTGACTTTAAGTTTACTCATTAGGATTACTTTTTCCATTGAAGGGATTAAATAATTATTTATTGGAGACAATTACATATATGCACAATTCTAATAGGCCTTCCAACACATTCAGGAGTTGAAACATGCTTAGGAACCATGAAAATAATTCTAAAATCAGATATTACAAGCCTTTTCTCTACATATTTTTCCCTAGAAATGACATTATTCTTGGTCTACAAGGGGATTATATGACATTTAAGTGTATTATTGATGTTATCAAGGTGTTTCAGGGCCATTGGGTGCATTATGATTAGTTTCTTGGCCATCAAGTTCTCTATGGAGGATTTATAGGGTCTAGAGTGTCTTACCACCTTAGCAATGGTTCATAAAGCACAAGTCATAAATTGGAGACTTAATGCCATGAATATTAAGTGCATAGATCAATTTAAATTTACCTAATATCTCTTTCTTCTATGCATCTTTTCTAATGAGATATGAGCAAAATTTGCTACTTTTTGGGCTTCTTCTAGGCAATTGGGGTATACCTATAGTCATAAGGATCATTCATAAAATTTTCCCCCTAAATCCAACTCTCTATATCATGTATGTAAATTTAATAGTGGTAATAAATGTTACATAAGATAACTACGACCCATGCATCTTGTTCACAATGTTCTAAGCATCCCAATCTACCTCTTAGGTGGTAGGTCTATGATGGGAGAGTTTGAGGAAGTCTAGTAGGCCAAAAATCCAATTTCCTTTCCTTCTCCCACTTATAGATAATATTTTATGACCTATTATAACATTTAACACTTTTAAATTCCTTCAAATATTCATTTCTCTTTCATCAAACCACTTTTTCACATGACTTGTGTTTTTAGTTTTAATCTCTACATGCCTAAACAATCGATATCAACATTGATACACTTTCTCATTAATTATGAAAAATTCATAGAAATTTTAATAACATTATAGCATATCTCCAATATGATTAACTTCCTCTTGATGACCTATTTTCTTCAAATTACATAAACACCTCTCATGTAGGCAAACAAGCATGTAGGACTACATATATGTAGGGTCAAGTATGTTTATCTTAACCAATATATTTGATTATTATTTTAGACTCCATTTTTGTATCGAATTGCATTTACACTTGAATATCCATATACATTTCAACTCTACTATTATACCATGCATATACTTCCCAAATTTTTAGACCAACGATAGCTATCTAGATCAACCTATAGGTGGTTACTTGGTGTCTTGTCTATAATTTTAGAGATTTAGAGTTATTATAATAGTCAATGATAAAAAAATAAGACTTATTAAAAACTATTTAGTGTTTATCGCTCTTATTTGACCCTGTATAAATTTCAAGGACTCATATTCTTACAACATACATGTATTTTATACTCTCTCAAATTTTGGTTGTAGGTGATGGCTGAGAGCCTTTTAAGTGTTAGGTTTTGAAATTTTTTCTTTCTCAACTAGTTCATTAATACCTTGAGATTAATTTATATTCATTTAAATCCCTTTTTTTTAATCCTTTCATAGAATATATAAAATCTTCCTCTTATCCTCATACATAAGCTTGTGTAGGAGGGTCTAGGATTGTATATTTTTTAGTAGTTATGACATAGTCATATAAACCTTTGCAAATATCAAAAGAATTATGTTTATGGATTGGTATAAAAAAATCATTATTGATAAATATTTCATATATCAAGACTCCTTGTGATCTTCTCACATTAGCCAACTAGGCTTACAGGGTAATTAAGCTCATTCTACTTGCTACTAGCCATTAGAATGGCCATGATACTTTCTTAGAACTTTGCACTCAAGTTGATGAGAATGTTTTATGGTTTCCAATCCATTTTATTATAATATTTAGATAAAATAGGATGTTTCCACCCTTCATCAATGACCATACTATCCTTTTTCTCACAACACCTTATGACAATCTTGCATTATAAATTTGTATAAGTAACTTCAAGGGAAGATGAGTGGATTTTTAGACCTAGGGGGTTTTGAAACAATCCAAAACACCTTATTACATGATATTAAACCCTTCACATACTTAAAACCCTATTTTTATGCTTAAAACCTTTGTAAAACCTAATATTTCTCATATTTGTATAGGTGACCATACCACTAAATTGTGTGTAAAGACCCTTCACGGAGTGTGGAACATGAACCAAGTGTTTCCATGAATCCTAATATATCTAGAGCCATTCCATTTAATTTTAATCCCATCAAGTTGATGTTATGGTTTAAAAAAGTTTTAAGACCACCTATGGGTCTTAAGGATTGGTTATAAATCACAAGTCTTTGATCTACAAACTAATGCCACTAATTTGAAGCCCACTAGGGACACTACCTCTAACCTAGAGCTTGGGATCTAACTTAACCTGTATGGACCATACCATTCACCTAAAAATGGCCCTTGTGATCTTATAAATAGCTTGGTTGAAGTTCTTTTGTATTCTCTACCTTTATTTTGGCTTTTTTAACATGGATTATCATCTATGATACCTATAAGGAATCTCCCATGAGGTATTTGACATTTTATGACCCTAGCTTGACTGTACAAATTCGTACATGTCTTATGAGCACGTGTAAAGCATTTTTTATTTGTATATTTTCATGTTTGATATATTTAGAATCCATTAGAGATCAAAAGGGGGGAAATGACAGGTCAAAGACACTTTTAAACTTGAGGGTAAAAATGGAGGAAAGCTGAAAATTCACTTTTCAATCATGTGGGGACATTTTATGGTGAATGAAAAATGTTTGACCCTCAAAAGAGACATGTTTTACATATAATACCAACCTTTAATGATTTTTCAATAGATATGAGACCTTTTAGGGATGTTTTACCCTTGATGGTGACTTTGGTGGCTGAATGATGTCCTAGGGGACTATTAACATTGTTCACATGGTTTGAACATCTCTCTAAGGCAATACACATGATACAAAATGTAATAGCAATTAAACTATTTACCTTAATATTTACTAAAAAACCTTAAATGATGTTAAATGTTTCAAACAAGGTTACCATTCTTCCCTCAAATTAGCTCTAATCCCCTTGATTTTTCCATATTATGAAGGTCCTTGGTATGCTTTAACAAAAACATGGTTGACCATGGACTAAAATTCCATAGGTCATCCATTATGTGTGATTTGAGACAATGAAGTTTACACTAAGACTTGGTGTAGACTCTTAGACATATTTATCATAAGATGTAACCTTGACACAAGTACAAATAAGATGAGATGGTGACTACCATAACACTTTTTGACATTAGCACAAAATATGAACATGCTGCATATGAACCTAATGACAAATGACCATCACCTAGATTTCCATGACATCCAAAGACTCATGAAGATGTCAAGGACATTGTATAGGTGTTTACAATAAAAAATTTTATTCTTTTTTATTACAAGGGTAGCAAGACATCAATAGTACCTCTTTCTCTTCCATAGATTAAAAATATACAAAGGTATTTTTGTAGGTTAAACCAAATACATGTGCAACTATAGTGTGCATCACCTTATCATAGGCTCCAGTATCAATGATAAAAATAATTTTACATCTCTGGAGAAAAATGGAAATATAGAAGGGTTTAATTGTATTTGATTTGGATGTGATAGATTCCATGGAGTTTATTATATTAGAAGAGGATGAAGCTGAAAATATCCCTTTGACATTAGTCATTTTTATGTTATAATTTTTAACTTTGATACATTCTGTTAGCTTATCTATTAGGTTGAGATTTGACCTTACATACTCAAATTGAGACATTTGTATTTTTGTTTTATTTATATGTTCAATTATATCAAAGAGTGTAAGCTAGTAGAAGAAGAAAATTCAATGGGTTGATAAACATTCACATAATTATTACCTTTTGGATAAGTGGTAATGATTGTTTGAGGAAATTCACCTATCTTATCGATTGGTTCCTTGCCTTACATAAGTCTTAATGAAATAGTTCCTTATGGAATAATGGATTTCAAAGTTTCTTCTTATTTATTAGTTTGTTGATTTTTCTTATTTTGTGCTTTGGTGAAGAATAAAAACTATTGGATAGTCATATCTATAATGGTGTAATCATAATCATCTTCACTAAGTCATATCCCATGTATGCATTAGTTGAGTATCCACTAGGCTCTCTTGTTTGAAATTCTTGAAGATCTAGATTTTATATTTCTTACTATTCTTCTTCTTCAGCTTATTTGTATCTAAAAATATCTCTTATTTCTAAAATAACATTCATTAGAACATTTAAATTTGGATGTGGAGGAGCTTCTATGGAAAGATTATATTGAAGGGCTTGTACTCATGGATGACTCCTTTTAAATGACACATATTTACACTAAAAATATCCTAATAAGGAGCAATGATAGTTTCTAAGGTAGTCGCTTCTTTAAAGCTATTATATCACTGGCCATTTTTGCACAAGTTGTTTAAGAACTTTTGATCAAAAATCTATGCTTTAAGTTTTGAAGGTTACTTATTCAATTTACTAACCATTATTATGTCATACTCGATGCTAATGGCTAATGTTTAGGCTACATTCAAGTCAATTAATTTAACTCTTTTCAACTGATAACTCACTTGTGGAAATTGAGAATTGATAAAGAAGATTTATGATTCTCATATGTTAGATTAGCATTCACTAGTATATTATGAAGTATTTGTTTGAATTTAGATATGAAATATCTTATAGGTTCATATGACTCTTTCTTCATATAAGTGATTTCTACCAATAATACTTGCCCTTCTACCAGTTTGAATCTACTCTCCAATTTGGTTTTCATGTCATTCTAATTGCTAATGACTCTAGGATGAAGATGATATCACCAATCTATACCTCCATTATAGAGAGTCTTAACATACAATATTAATAAAATGTCCCCATATTCAACACCTAATATTCCACATGATACATATACAACAACAATATGTTAATTTGGATGTTGCCTACCATCAGCTAGTTTTTTTGTGAAATTATTATATGATCCTTTTGAAAGTTCATATGTTTGTCACAAGGATAACAAACCAATTAAAATGCCCCATGATATTTAAATGGTTTGAAAAATTCATAATGGGAGAAAAATACTTGATAAGATAAGAGCTTGACTTATTATTGAACCACCTTGTGGTTGTTTTCTTTTCTTGGGACTTGAAGGAAGAATGAATTACTTCTTGGGATTATTTTTCTAGTTAGGGTCTACTTAAGTAAAAAATATATTATAAATAATATAATGGATCTATATTACCTTGAGATTTGCTTTCTCTATTAAATCATCTTTCTACCAATTTGAGAAGAATAGTGTACTTGGTGAGGTTTAGGTTATATTTGAATTACTCATTGAACTAGTCTTCTTTGTCATGCTCTTCATGCTCTTATTATCTCATAATTTTTTTTCAAAACAACATAATCTTCCTTTTATTCTAATAATTAACACCCCCATAATTTAATTGCAATAGTTCCATTATCCCATGCAACCAATCACAATTATAAATAAATATCCTCTTGTGTTTCAATTAACTAATCAATATTCCATTTAAGTATTAGATCTTGAGTCATTATGATGGTCATGAGAATAATTTATTATTTTACAAGATCATTGAGAAGCTACATGAACTACTCTTCTTACTTGTCTCCTTAAAATGACTTATATGTTTCTTCAAACAAGAACAACATGATCTTATTTTGTGTTAATTAATTTAGTTATAGTGATGAATTGGACATAACTTGTTCTATTATCCCATGAGAGAAATCAAAGACTTGAAATAATATATTCTTTGGTGTCTTCTATCTAATCTATACCAGGTTGATGATCAATATCTTAGTTCACACTAATAGTCATACACACAATTTACTAATCAAGATTTTGGTCTGATTGATGAGCTATGTGAACTATTCTATATTAAAGAGTCATTTTTGTTCTTTATGCATGATCTTGTTCTTGGTTTAGTATTGTCAAAATGAATTGGAATTGAAAAAAATGACCATGTCACACTTACAATTACATTGTATGATATCAAAGTTAATATTAATCTATGTAAGTTTATGCCACTCAATATATAATTATTGAAATATCCCTTGAGCTATTTGAAGAACCATGTAGGAATAAGTTTATATGTGGGTTGCACGATTTTTTTTTAAAATGTACCCCAAATAGGGCACCACAAATTATTTGTTGAAAATTTTGTCAAGAGGACAAATCGAGAAATTTAGTCAATAGTGTAGGAATAAAGTCTCTTTCCTATTAGAAGGTATAATTAACTTTATTGAGAATAAATACATTACTAGATATAAAACTATTTATAACAAAAAATGGTGTTTTGTATGGGCTTTGTACTTTTCACCAAAAAGTATGAAAAGGTGGCAGAAGGGAAATGTAAAGAGAAGATAGTAGAGGAAATAAAAGTATGAAAGTGAAATAGAGTAAAAATGATGATTCTATGTATCTAGATACATTAACTTATTAGAACAATTTGAAAAGGGACATTTTAGTGTAGGAAACGTTTATCATGAAAATATGATAGAAAATACATATTTTGGACATAGGAACAAAATAAATACACCAAAGAGATCGAATAACATAGGAAAAGGGAAAAAAACAACTCTATATTTCTTTGAAAAAATGGATAGAAATCATGTTCTTAGTCACAGTGATAGAAATTATTAATGTATATTTGGAAAGATTTCCATAATGAAAATTTTATATACATTAAGTTTATAAAAATAGAGATCAACAAAATTAGAATAAAAATAATCAAAGAGATTAATGCATCCACATAAATTATTCATTCATATAAATTCAAAGCAGAAAGTCTACAAAATTTTTCCTTGTATTGATTCTTTCACATGATAAAAATACAATTTTTTTTTGAAAATTTGTTTTATCATCTAAAAGTAATATTAAAATGAACAAAACTTATATTTATAGATTATGATGGATCAAACACCTCATAAACACCTAATAACCAATTTTATAACCACTTTTTTTGTAAAATACTTCTATTTTATAGTTACTTTATCTTTTATAACTTTCAAAAGGTAAATACAGCTGTTTTACATGATTACAAAAAATTCAATAGAAAAATAGGAAGTTGGGAAAGAAAAAAAAGAATTTTTAGTGGTTATTATGAATAAGACAAGTCTTTTTTATAAGAAGGACATTATTCAACTACTATAACTATCTTTGACTCATATTTTAACAATGATTTATACCTGCATATTCTAAACCTATTAATAGTCTAGACAATCCATTCTCTTACAAGAATAACTATATGATTTAAACATGTAAGCCACTCATATGATACATTGGTAGCTTATTATATCCTTTTAAAAAGTATTAGGATGTTTAAAGTGGGATATTTGGTCACACAATGACTACTTCTCAGCTTACTCAACTTTTTGGTTGAATGTTTTCATTTCAAGAAACTCTCCTTTCACCATTTTTTGGAACTATTATTTCAATTCCATGGATGTATATGTATTTGATTCATATTAATTTAAAAATTGAAAATGAATGACTCAAATTTTGGCATGCAAATCTAATTTCATTTTGTCATGTCCTTTTTCATGACATTTCAAGTATTCCAAAGCTTCATCCAGAGCATAGATTTTCCAATTCACACATTGAGCCCACAAACATGAATAATTGTGTTTAGATTTATCAAGGATACCTTCTTCTACAAATGAATTATCATAGATGGTGGCCATTTCTTTAATTTTATGATTATGCCATTTCATATTCTAAGTTTCTTCTTGGTATTTACCATTTACTCTTTGATTTTCTCTTGATTGGAAATGATAAGATAATAGATTATTTGATTCTCATCAAGAAATTTCAAACTGTCAAGAGGTATATCTTCAACCTAAGACTTCATAATTTTATCATTATTTATATACCTATTGATTTTGGTGATAATTTACTTGTCAATCTCAAATTTAAAGTTTGGTATCTATATTATTGAAGAATTTTTTATAGGTGCAATGATCACTTTATGGGAGGATTCACCTATATTTAAGATCTATTTGATGTAAGATGAAATCATATGTACTTTTTAATTCAAATGTTATTGAGTTTTCATACTTTATTCTATCATTTGGATTAGTTTGGTTGTAATCACCTTAAAGTTTGAATATTTCTTTTAGGAGTGGATTCACCAAGATTAATCTTACTGATGTTTTAATTGACCAAATTCATTTCATCCTGATTCTTTTATGTAAGAGGTTGGGAAATATATGTAAAATTTTAACCTGAAGAATCAATCATCAACCTCAAAGTAGTCTTCATTTTTCTCCTTTTTATAGGACCTTGTAGTAGATTAACAACATTAAAATTGATTTTTTCTAGTGTGAATGTAGATTTTTTTTGTTGATTATATGTAGCACCCATGAAGAAGAAACATCTCCTTGTGAAGTATCAAATTGAGTACTTGAATAAAATAAGGGAGTTAATGAAGATTACTATTGCAAGGATGATATAAGAATAGGTTGAGGTTCAAATAATTATGGAAGAGCAACAACTTTCTACATGGAGGAAATAAGAGTTGGAAGTGGAGGCAAAGTTGGGAATGAAGATGTTGGAAGTGGAGGAGAAAATATAAGTGATGAAAGAATCAGTGATGAAATTGGAATAGGAAAAATGGGAAAGGGTATTGGACCTAGATCAAAAGCTAAGAATTATTGAGTGGTGTTTTCAATCAACATTAAAGGATCAATTTTTTATGTGACATTTGTAGTGTCAGTTGAAGTGGGCTTCTTAATTTAGAGTTTTTCCCTTGGAGGATTTCCTTCACATCTTTATTTATGAATTTTATTTCTATTGGGATCTTCTCCATCTTATCCTTCTTTATGACCAAACTAGATTTATTTATGAATATTTTGGTACCATAAGAGTGAGTGATTGGAGTACAATAAGTCTATCATTTATCTCTTGAACTTACTTCACCATTTTGATGACTGATTGAAGTGTATTTATCTCTTTTTTATCATACCAATATCTCAATCTAGATAGCATGGTCTATGTGCATTATTTAATGTCTATAATTTATTTTATTGACTAATTTATTAGATGAATGACTCTGAGATGAATATTTTCATATAAAATATTTTCCAAAATGTTAGTTCCATCATCCTCAAATATTGTTTTCCACCATTAAAGTCTAAAGGCTTTTATCTATTTCAAGGATGTCCTTGACCAATCTCTTTTTCTGACCAAGAAGTCATCATCACATTCCTCCCAATAGTCTTCTATTTATGAAATATGAGGATAACTGGGGCTCATTCTAAGATTGTTTCTCACAAAACCTTTTTTATAAAATACAAGTCTTCTCATGTGTAGTTGCATTGAAAATTCCACCAGTGAATTTTCAATATTGGTGGTATATCTTGTTGATTTGCAGAATACATATTTGAGGCCAATAGTAAAATTTATTCCTATGATTTTCTAGTTGATACATTTCTTTGTGCACATTAATTAAATACTTGCAAATATTGATCAAAACTATTTTATCACTAGGATATATTATAAGTCTAAGAGGAAAAACTTAAAATACACCAACCCTTATATAGGTGAACTTATGGATCTAAATGAAGTAGTGTCTTTATTTTCTGATTAGAGTAGTTGATTCATTAGTAATCTTGTTGGTAAGGATTTTATCCAATGTTTTGATTATCATAATGGAGAATACATCATTTACTCTCCTAAAATTAAGTTTTCATTTATCATGTGTGAGTTCAGGCAACTTATCATATACCAATTCACAAAGGAGATCATATTCACTTTTGTCAAACCAATTTAGGTTTTGAGTATTGTAATGAAATAAACAAAATAAAAAGTTGTATAGAATTATTATGTGGATTCCAAATTGGTCAAATGTTCATGAATGTTATTTCTAACAATCAAATCCAAATCAATGAACCATTTATAAGAATAAATGATGGTAATGAACATGCACATCCAATGAATAAATATTTGCCACTTCACTCCCAATGTCTTTCCTTAATAGATTAATAATATTTGATAGTTATTCCTTTATGTTTAACTTGTATGGTGTTTTGACATGTTTGATATTCACTCTTATTATATTTTTAAGTCAAGATTGATTCAACATATTTTCACATCTCGCATGATTATTTTCATAGAATTACTAACCAATGTTTTTATTGATTTCCACCATTTCATCATGAGGTTTGATGTTTAAGGTGATTCTTATGGAGATTATAACCAATTTATCCATCAAATTATTATTTTAGTTCTTATTTACTTTATATTTATGTTGTAGTAATTTTTTGATGAACATAGTAGATTTTCACACTAAAAAAATGTTTAAAAAGTAGCAGCATGCCCAAGCCTACTATCTAAAATCCATTCTCCAAAATGAGTCCTTTTTGCATCCATACTCTCTTATTATTAATTTGTGCTCATGTGATTCATGTTTCTATCAGATACATTTGAGATGTCTATGTATAGAATATAAATTGTCTTATAGCCCATGTACTAGAACATCATTTATGATGGAGTGACTAATAGTATGGTAAATCAAGCAAGTAGATTGAGATTTTTGTATATAAAATATGGAGAGATAAATTATGTACTTGGGACTAAATTTGATGTAGTGGACATGAAGTTTTGTACAATTTTTTGAAGATTATGAGATGAAATGGTATTCTAAGAACTTCACTATGCATGTAAATATTTAGAGTCCAAATATCCTATCAACTTCTATAATATATACTCACAAGCACGTTCTAAATTCAAAGATCACCTTAGTATTTTTAAAAATATCTTATACATAAGACAAAATAACAAATAACCAAGGAATAAATTTTACAATTAATTAATAAATTCAACATGCCATGTTGAAATATTGAGAGAGTTATTTAGAGGATTCATAAGACTACAAAAGACCATATCACATCAAAATATGCATGTAAAATATAAAACGACTATATCAAGGTGAAACAATTAAATTATCTTCTCCTTGACACCAAACTGAGTAAGTTTGAATGGATATGAATAAGAAAGAGTGTGAGAGAGTTTTATATACGTCTATCTACATGAAAATATTGATATCAAGGACACATCAAGCATGACACATACCAAAAATAGGTTTTATTTTAATCAAAATATTCCTTTAAACTAAAAATAACATGAGTTCTGTTATAAAAATGTGTTTTAAATTATTTATTTTAAACATGGTGGAATTATATGAAGGCGTTTACATGAAAATAATTATTAATATGAATGCCATTGTTCTATTTTTAGATAAACTATGATTACACACCAAAAATTTATTCTACATAGCTAATAACACCAATATATGTGTCAAAACTACCTTCAACACCATGGTTTGGGAGCTCAAGACACTCTGGAAGGTTAAAAACTATGTTTGGAATGATTTTAGAGTTTCTAAAAGGATTTTACAACCTCAACAGGTTTCGAAGGAAGGATATACATGTATAAAATATATTATAAATACTAAAATACATTTTACCAAGTTTTATTCCAAAACTACCTTCCAAAAAGTGAAAAACATAAGTTAAGTTAGTAAAACCACCTTTATTCTGCATATACCAAGGGTTTGATAGCATGAAACAACTCTTAACAAGGAAAATACCACTTTTTTTTTGTTGAACCACCCTATAAACATCAATTACCATGAATTGATTTATTAACCAACCTTTGTAAAAGCCAAAAACCATGAATTGTTGGTGGAAAATATGATTTAAAAGGTCTTTTATGGGATCTAAGACTACCATATGGTGAAATAAAAATATTTTAAAGGTGTTGGCTAATTTTAAAGAATTTAGAAAAGTAAATTACATGTAAAAGTGCATGGAAAAGGATGTATAAGGTAAATATTATGGGTTTATAATATTAAAATGTATGTTTAAAATCCTTAATAAGTTTTCATGCATCTTTTGTAGGAGTTTTTTTAATAAATGTGGTGGGTTATAAAGCTATTAAATCTTTAATTTATTCAAGACAAAACCCATAAATGAATTTATATGATTTTGAGAGGATTTATAATATGTTTAAAAGGGAGACCACTATGAAAACACACCTTGAACTGACAATTGATAAATTGACTTTGAAAGCTTGAAAAAAGATGAAAGGATGAAATGAGACTTGATAAGTTACATAGATAGTTAAGGAAGGATAGGGATCTCATGAGGGAGTTGTTCAAATGAACAAATAAAATATTTTAATAGTGTCCATGAGATCAAGTAGTCTAGGATATGTTTACCATAAAAAAGACTTAAAATATGAATTATAAAAATTCAATTTTAAAGATAACATGACAAGAGTAGTCAATAATTTCCATCCAGAGTCCATTCTAGTTCGAGTCCAATCATCACTAGTAGTTTCATTCAAGATTTTTGGAATTATTTATAAGATTTAATTTTGGTGTACTATTTATATATCTTTATTTATGTATTTATACATGTAGACTATAAATTTAAATTAAGTTTGGTTTATTTATGAACATTAAAATCATGCAAGGCTTGCATGCTTAATTAAGGGATAGTCTTATTCTATAACTTTGTAAATTTGGAACAATTTTCTAAGATTAAGTGGTCACAATAAAAATATATATATGTTTGAATTTCATTCATTGTAGAAGAATGATAATATTTCAAATTAATGCAAGTAAAGAAAGTTTCTATAATTATTCTGAGAGTTTGTGTGAATGTGTTGTCTTATCCAAATATATATGTTTTTTTGAATGGTTTTGTATAAGTTGAAAAATATATAGGAGTTTGTGTATGTGTTTGATTTCTAGTGATTATATTCAATGTTATGTTAGTATTAATCAGCTATTTGGTTATAGGTCATACTAGTAAATTTTTAGTGGCATTGGATATGCATGGAAATATGGTACTAACAATATATTTGATTGTAACTAGTGGGTTACATTAAAATTATTTGCTTAGACTCTTCACTATGTTTGATTATGTTCTGTGATCATAGATAAACCATACCAAACATTGGTTTATGACATTTTCTTAGCCTGATATAGTACGTTATCTTGGAAGCATTTAGTCTTATTTGGACAATAGAACCCCTTATTTTTTTCCCTATATCTCTCTCCTTTTGTATTTTTTAGATCCACCTTTATTTAGATCCATAGACCTGTGAAAAATATAATTTTGAGTCAAATATTAGGTACCCTCTATATATAAACCATCAAAGGTAAATGACCACTACACTTACAGCGATTTCATCCTGTGGTTATTTACAAAACTAATATCCATAACTTGTGTGTTGAAGTGAATTCTCACTTACCCTAAAATGAGAGTGACATTCCCATAATAATTTTTGGTGTGCATAAAATCCACATCAATAAATAAAAAACATCAACCCATTTATATATCATGTGAGTTTTTCCCAATGGAATTATCTATTCCCTTATATTATGATAATTTTAAAAATAATTTCTCCTTATATTCCTTAACACTAAGGTCCTTATACTTTAAGTTTTTCAAAAGTTTGAACAACTTCAACTGTAATATCTCATTAAAAACTTTATTTTCATATTCGTAAAAATATATTCCCCTTGGTTTGTCTTCCCTTTACCTCTAGTTCATATCTCATTATAAATTTCTTTTCACCATAATACTACATGACCATTCAACTTGGTCTTTTCAACCTTAATGTGTTATGGGTTACCAATATATTCAAACTCATAGTATGCTTATATATGTGTGAGATAGTGAATGAGATATCCTATGTTCACACATATTTAAAATCATGGAGCATCCATCTTGGTGCTTAATCCAATAGGTGAGATATGTATTAAGTGTCTTCCTTCACTAATAATAATTTATGACTCATTATCTTTGTCCTCCCTAGTGTTTTATGTGCATTATTTTTCCT
Organism: Torreya grandis; assembly: GCA_037957365.1. NCBI lineage: Eukaryota > Viridiplantae > Streptophyta > Pinopsida > Cupressales > Taxaceae > Torreya > Torreya grandis. The sequence continues at coordinate 376,687 of JARHVA010008869.1, read as the reverse complement.
ATTTAGAATCACTTTGGTCTTCTCTTGGCATGAAATCACGTTATTCATCCTCCTAAATGTCATATAATCACATTTATATGATAGACAACATGTATAAAACCTCATCAATCTTCCATCCACATTAGCTATAATTGCACCTCTACCAATAACTCTTATAGGTGACATATTTCTTCCCTCTAACACATATCCTACTATCTTAAGTCCTCTACTCACAATATTATGTTTGTGGCATTATCTTTCCTCCTCTATTTTTAACCCATTTTTTCTGTTTCTAAATTTATCACCATAGATAATAAAACTCAACTAGATACCTCATGTTCAACACTTTGTCAGCTCCTTTCCTCTCATTTAAATCTCACTACTTCCAAGATTTAGCCTACTTTGATACCAACAGATGTAGTTGTGTCTAGGGGTCCTAGTGAAGGGAAGTTTTACACCATGCATCTAGGTGAAGTTTTCTCTTCACACACTCTAGAAACAAATAAAAATATATGATTCCTAAATAAAAACTAAATATTACAAATATTCATACCTAAATCATATGCTACATGATTTTTTAGGTTTCAATCCACAACATGCAATATTTTATTACAATAATAGAGAATTCAAGGATTCCATGCATTCAATCAAAGATATAAGACATTCCTCAAATAAAACTCATTATTCTCTCTCTCTCTCTCTCTCTCTCTCTCTCTCTCTCTCTCTCTCTCTCTCTCTCTCTCTCTCTCTCTCTCCTATGGAGTTTCACCTAGAGTTATAAAAGTTATTTATGATGGATGTGGTAGTTCTCTTTTATGTCTATCAAAATATTTATCAATTTACTTCAAGGCCATTATGCATATTTGTCTTTATAATTTAATAATTTTTAGAATATATATGATAGATTTACACAAAATATTGCATGATTACCTATAAATATCTCATAAAATGATTCATGTCAGCGTCCTCACTACATGTTAGCATAGTCCTATTGTAAATTAATTTTTTTGAGCTATGATCCTCTACCTAATTTATTCCTACATGATAAGCCTAAAGTATATGATAATTAGCCATATGATTATGTTTCTATACATTATATGCATGTTGAGAGTATATATTCCACCACTTGTTTCAAGCTCAATCATGTGAACTTGAATTATTCACACCATCCTCTCACTATGCACTGTGAATATTTATGAAATGTTGTTATGTAATATTTCCTCATGTGTCCATGTTATACCTTTAAAATTGTAAAAAATTCTATCTTAGTATTTTTTATGATCATAACTTTGTTATGAGGAGTTGTACATAACATACAGCATATGAACACCTACATAAAACTCTAAAACTTGTATAATTTAAAATCAAATTTTGAAACTAACCCTTTCCTTCACCTTCACACATTAATTTTTAACTAAATAATTTCATGATACACCTTATACTCTCCATCATATAACTATACTTATCCATCATTGGTAATGTAGTATTTTCATGCATCGAGGATGCTCTCATTAGTTTCCATGATATATAACATGCATCTATATGGGGTAATGTCCCCTATGTGATCGTAGATATGAATTATAGATTTCATAGTAAGGGGTGTATCATATACTACATTGGTGCATAATTTATTAAATATTTCATAACATGGCAAATGATACTCTGATGCTTACATTCCTTGTATTTTTCCCATATTGGGGCATGCATTTATTATGCTTAGATTGATCATACATTTCCCACTAAGGGGCACAATACTTATAAACTAATAAAGTGATTAACTTATTATATTTTTTCCATCTTAAATCACGTATTTATTTTTTATCATTAGAATAGGGTTATGGTGTCCCTTACCTATTTCACTCATATATTATCATAAAATTACATCAAATTTTATATAGTATCCATAAGGTTAACACAGATAAAATAACACAAAGAAGTTATATATAAATAATTGTATAATAAGTCACTTAGTCTCAGATTAGTAGAAGACAAAAATGGCCTGGTCAAAAATATCCATTGTCATGGGATTCTACCAAAAAGATAACAAAATAACTACAAATAAATTGAAGCAAGTAGGATGAAAATAGTTCTTTAGTAGTGAAATATAAAAATAAAGTTAAGCCCAAGAAAATGAAGAAGACAAGAATTGAAGGGAATAATCCATTTTAAGAAATATTTAATAGAGAATATGAAGGGTGCTTTAAAAACAAAATAAAAAATAGACCCCTATCTAAGCAGCCAAAAAATTATGCCAAAAGCTAAAGAACAAAAAGGTCATATCTTATGTAGTCGAGAAAGGGATAAATTTTTATCTTAATTGAAAACACTAAAATATTTGACTAAAAATAAAAAACACAAACAAGATATGGTTGATATAGAATAAGATACTTTGAAAACTAATTTTCAAAAATCATTATAAGGTCACAAGGTGATATCTATGGAATATCCTAAGATTAAAAAAAGTCATTATCCTTCTCAACCCTATTCATTTTTATAATTTCCTATTTCTCATTCAAAGGATAAAACACTTGCCAATCTGCAACAACAAACCAAAGCAGAGCAAGCTAGATTTAAAGCCTAATTAAGCTATCAAAACCATTAAACATTGCATGAAAATAAAAAATTAATCTAGAAAGGGATTTAATCATGTTATGAAAATAATTTTTATCTCATTTTAAATTTATTAGGTATCAATGATCAGATCTTGGAATAGAAAGCATGCATATTCAACATAAAACTTCCCACCAAATCCACCAACTCTTCCATAACCCATCTTCTTACACCAAGAATTTCAACTTTTAAAGGCTTGTTTTCCATTATCTACTTCACACTTTAAATAATATTTTTAGGATTACGGTGTTCCCCCATTATTTACAAGGGACACCTATGCCTTTGAACTCATACATGAATCTTTATAATTCATTATATCTCTCCACGTGACTTGGACTTGGGATCCACTATGACTATGGAATTTATTTATCCATTTAATATGAAAAATATTCCCTATTTAAAGAGATAGAAAGAAACATGAAATCAAACTAATCTAATGAGGTGATACACCATAATGATCTCCACTATAATATCATGAAATAAATGATGCATCTTGGTCACAAAAAATGGTGATTGTGTAATAAAAACACTATTGAGTGTTTAAAGCTTATTATTCTTTGTGTTTACTTTATTTTAAAACTAAGTAATCATGAAAAATTATTTTATATTTTAAATTAAAGACTTGAACATTAGTTCCATATCAATCACATAACATAATAGGCATCTAAATATAAAAATATTCAATAATGTGTGATAATGATTCATTTTGCTTACCATGATGACTTTTGATATGACACAAGATCAATCACTTGATCAAAACTTTTTGATGGGTATTATTTTTACTTTATATTTTATATAGAATGGATTTGGGTGAAGGCCAGTTATTACTCTAATTCCATCAAAGTGTCTATAACCTTGATACAAAAACTTTTGGATCGACTCCAAGATTTGTTCCACTACATGCCAAGTGTTTATTTCTCTCGTGGAGATCTACTAAAACACCCTATCTATGATAATTTTTTTTGTTTTCTGTAATGATTTCATATTTTATTATTTTACTTTTATTTCTTAAGGGTTTGGAATTAATATTGCCAAGTATATGGATTCATATTACTCATGGAAATATTTACTATGTTAAAGTGTAGTTATGACTCTTCATCAATGAAAAACATTTCTTGAATTTATGTGAAAAATATAAAATAAAACTTAATTTATGTAATGATACTATAATAATATCATGTATCATATCAAAGTTCACCCAAAATTTACAATTTTTCCTAAATTTCAACATTTTCACAGTAACTCCTATTCTTAACATGTATGTATTTGAACACAATGAAAGATATGGAAGTAAATTGACTTTCCATTACTCTAACTTAAATATTTTATTAAACTAAAAATTACTCAAAAGAAACTAATTTAAGAATTAAAAATAAAATAACAATAAAACTAATAAAAATAATCTAATCCTAAACTAACTTAATCTAAAAAAAATCACAGTAAAAGTGGGAGGGTAAGTCTAAAAACTTTGTGCAAATTTGTTTCCCTTTATAGGTAAAAGGAATTTTTTTCTCTTATAGTTCTCATACATGAAAAAACATCTTTATATGATTTCTAAACTTCAATGAATTTCCTATTTTAAATCCAAAATATTTCATGTATTTGTTCAGCATAATCATTTTACTCAAACATGAAATTAGAAATGAACATTAGATTTAGAAACATTTACCTCAAAGTCTAAAGTTGTACACACACACGAGATTCTTTTACCCAAAAATTGTGAGAGGTTCAATAATTACCAACCCTTCAATATTTGGATTAGATACTAAATAATCCTCTTATTTTTATCATTGTACATATTCATTATGTTCTTATAGATCTATGATTTCTTGAAATTCCTCTTTATAATATGTTAAAACCTAAAAATATAGACATTACAAGTTATTTATAACCTCCTCTATTATTTCACAAACAATATAATGATTTATTGAAGTGGCTTGAAAATAATATTTCTAATTAAATTATGTGTAAGACATTGTTTATTCTTTGTTATCTTATGAATCCTATGATGCATGGGATTCTACATCATCATTAGAGTTAGTATAAATTTCATAAAAACATTCATGTGTAACATATTCATTTGTATCCATGACAAATTCTAGTTGAATATGGTCAATGTGAACAAAATTTTGATCTAAATGGTTGATCACAAGAAAGATCAGATTTTATTGAGATTTATGAATATTTAGGATAAAATTTTAAAAGAGGGCATAGTCCACATGACAAATATTAGTTCTCTAGGAATAAAATTATCTATCCATTATAACAACCTCTTCACAAGATTAATCTAATTAATTTACAATGGATGTCATCATCAACATAGTGATAATTAGATCCAAAACATTTATTTTTACATCTAGAATGACTTATTAATGGGCTATATGGATTTTATAGAATGTTTTTATATATTATTTGAAATATTATATTTAAATCCATTACTATATCATGAGGTTTTTTCTTGAGAATGCCAAACTAAATAAATAAAACAAAAGAATCATTCATTTGGAAATTATCCTCCAAAAATTTCTAATTATGGATTAAAATAGGTTTTAGTTTTTAAAACCATTAATACTCAAATATTACTAATATAAAAGGAAAAAACTTATAAAATACATCCTCATTTTAAATTTTCAAGAATATCTTATCATTTTTTAAAATAAGGACATGCTCCTCATCAGTTCTATTATTTTGAAATCTTGGAAGGAACTTGAATTTTTTTTTGAGCTCATATTGAATACAATGGATATTTATATGTATTTCACATATATTGAGTTATTTTTTAATGATTTTATTATTGTTTGGATTTTTTAATATTTTGGTGATAACAAATTTTCATGAGCATCTACCAACTATCAGTTGATCTAAATTTTAAGCACACAACAAAATAAATGTAATGTATATTGAGGCTCTCTTTATAATTCCATCTACCTTTTGATGTGAATTTTAGGAATGAAAAATATGAAATGGTGTGGAAGAAGATAGGCTTGTGAAAAATATAACCACAGTACCATAAAATACTTGAAAACATGTGAATTTAAACACAATGAATTTATTATATTATTTGTTCATTCTATCCTCTTGGTACTAGATTTGTGTTGATGCATGTTTATGGGTTTTCAATCTCTTATTTAAGCATCACAAAATAATGGCCCTAAAGCATAAGTTTCATATTTTTGGTTTTATAGATAACCATACGGTGAAATAGAACTGGTTACTAGTGTGTCCCCAATCCATTGAGATAAATTTTCTATGTTCAACTAATTTTTACCCAAATAGACACTATATAAACCTCAAAATGGATATTAAAAAATATGATACCCTCTACATTGAATTGAATATGATAAAAAACATCAAAATGAAGGAAGGGTATGTTATAAAATAAGGTTTCATATTGTAACTAATTTAATATTTTCTAAAGAAAAACTAATATTTATAGAAAATAACCCAATCATCTCCCAATCCGAATGTTAACTGAATTTGAACAAACACATCTCAAATTTTAAGGATACATAATTATAAGTAAATTTTAGTAGTATCTCTTTGTAAGAAAAGACATTAAATATAATAAAAACAAATCAGTCATCTATAGGAATTTAATTGAGATCATAGATCACTACAAAAAATAGTAATAACACATCCATTCACAATAATCAAAGATTAGATATTAACTATAAGAAAGGTTGTAAAAACAAAAATTTCAATTTAAAATACTCATGAAACATGGAATATAAATCCCATGGAGTGGTGAATTTAAGATAAAATACACACAACATTAATCTTTGTAAGAAAGGACGTAAAATATAGATTCATGAAACATCCACATGCTCATAGAACATCCCTAGATATTTCAAAAGCTTGTGTTTTATCTTCTTGTATGTTTATTTTAAAATGTTTATAAATGTGTTTTCAAGAACACTTATAATATTTGTTTCTATACATTATATAAGGGATCACTATTGGCATAGAATAGATAATTCTTTTGTACATACAATATGTAGTTCCTTTCTCCCTATAATAGACTAAATGTAGGGCATTTATAATGTTATTATTGTAACCAAAGTCACAAACACATCATAGATTAATTGATCACACCTAAAACATTTATATGTATAAAATAATCATATACAACAATTAATTAAACCTTTAAGTTTAAATTTATACCACTATAAGGTAACCATTTAATATTTTCTCCTACTATGAACTAAATGTAATTTTTAGTTTAATATATTCAATATTAGCCACTATGAATTTAATAATCTCTCCCCATTGATGTTTCAAAACTTTAATATTGATAACAATATGAATTTAATGGTTGATGGTGGTAATTTTTAATTATATTTATTTGGAGTCACAATAACAACATGGGACTTTAATTATATTGCCTTGGAGTCACAATAACAACATGGGCCATCTATGCATTTATGCTTAGACAACACATGAAGATCCAAACCATCAACGTGTCATAATCATAAAGGCATATTTCAAATTCACATAATTATTTTTCACTATTGGTAGATTATTTATACCTATTTACTTCAATTTTATCTCTTATATTCTATGTGGTCTTATGGAATTTATCCATTCACCTTTATATTTATCATTAGGATCGATCTTTAGCATGTGTCATAATTTAGATTAGTACAACTGTGTCAATATCTAATATACCTTCCTTGTGACCTTTTCCTTATATTCATAAATTGAAATGTGTTGGCCTATATGCCATGGAGTAATAAGGTCTATATTCTCTTTAAATTTTCAATGTATTCAACGTTTTTATATATTTATTAAAATATGTATTCACATTATCTTCATGTGGTGTTTGTACCTTGCCACATTTGATCTAATGTGGTCATGTGTAAGATATTTTTATACTATGATTTCAAATTTATATGAAAATTTTCAATTTATCACATCTTACATGACTAAGCCACTTGAGACAAATGGTATCCTAATATTTTCTTGCATCAATGGACTCACATAGTCACTTTGTAAACTTTCACCAACTTCAAATCTATGGATGCATTCATATCTTAAATTAAAATTATAATGTGACGGTTATTATTTTACTATTAAGAAAATGACACAATGAAAATATATATTAAAAGAAATAAAAGTGCATTACATATTAATTATCACTTTACACCTTTTGAAATAAATAAGACATGTGGTAGTCACATATTAGCCATATTAGATTGGATGGGTGACTTATGTTTCCTTAATAGCCACATATTTTAATGAAAAATATTTGGTTGATCAAATCCTCTTAATATTTCAAGATGTCCCATTTTATGTATAACAAATAAAACATGTGATCACATTTAAAACAAAACATTATTAAAAAAATAGTCAATCAGAAGGGAATACATGGAATGCAATCAATAGGTGTCACTTTACCATCAAATCTATATGGCTTTAGAGGGGGAAATGTGGTAAAAATTTTAGTCATGGAGTTGTAGAGGAAAAAAATAATTATTTTTATTTCTAAACAAAGGAGTATCCTTGGAATCATTGATGTATATGATTCACTTTGTGTTGTAGTTAAGTCTTTACTTTAGTATATCTTGAGTGATAAGACTAAGTGACCCCTTTGGCTTATGTTATATTAAAATGGTAGTGGAATGACTTATATATGTATGTATAAATATGGACATGATATGATTAGTATTTTAACAAATAATTATTTTCAATCAATTTTAAATAAATGAAAACTTAAAGGGTTCTCAATGTGACTTTGAATTTGGAAGCAATGTGACTATGAAATTCATATATCTGTTTAGGATGAAAGAGGGACCATGTTTCATATGAATAAATAGGTAATTTTATCTCAAAAATATGTATTAACAATATTTTTAATGAATTATTATCATTTTTAGGTACTTATATATCTCATATATTATTAATTTATCCTAAATTTGATGGGAAAACTAAGGTGGAAAACAAGTTCTTGGAGGGTTATCTCAATTTATTTATTATAGATAAACATAATATATGGCTTTAATGTATACCATACCTCATCCAAAATCTATCAATTTTTAGAAATATATAGGTTACATCAACCATCCATCACCTCATTATTGAGGTTATTTCCAAATATTTGAGTATTAAAAAAACAAATTAAACAAAGTAGGATTTACTCTTTGATATCATAGAGAAGTTTTAAACTGTGCATAATTTCATGAAGCAACAAGCTAACCAATATCACATTGAAATACATTTAAAATTTAGTTTTTTTTTTTTTTTTTTTTTTTATTAATAAATTTATAACTATATAATAAAATGTCATTAAAACATTAGAATAAGGATAATTAGCTTTCACCTAACTATTATGTCTCTTATATAGTATTTCAAAATATTAGAAATATAACATGTAATTAGAGTTACCCCAATAAATGAGAATGCATACAATCTTCCATGTTTTATATTCAAGTAAGGTCACTAGACATTATTTTTCCACAAATATAAAGTTACCAAAGATTAATGATGGGTGCACATTCATTTTGGAGCCTAAACAAATCCTTTGAACATGTAATAAGAAATTTAGGAAGAAGGTAATTTCTAAGTATATGATCAAGTTAAGAATCTAGATAGTGAAGATGTGGCATGGGATGATGATGTTTTTGTGCATAATAATCCACTTATTATTAATAATGGGGGAAATGTTAGTCTAAATGAGAGGCAAAAATTATACCCTTATCATATAACATGTATTGAGATTAATGTGATCAAATTGTGACAATATTAACCTTTGATTAAATCATATGATCATATTTTTAACTTAATATTAATATTAAGGTTCACAAAGGGTGTTTCTATAAAATAATTAGGATGTGTGTGTGTGTGTGTGTGTGTGTGTGTGTGTGTGTGTGTGTGTGTGTGTGTGTGTGTGTGTGTGTGTGTGTGTGAGTGTGAGGAGGTGGTTAGTATTTGATCATTATATTCAAAATTATATTCTTGTTTTAAGGTTATAGAGGGTTTCTCATATATATATATATATATATATATATATATACAAGAGGAGGAGATGGTTATTATTTGATCATCATATTTAAAAATATATTCTTATTTTAAAGTTATAGAGGGTTCCCCCTTGAAGTGGATTCTCATTTATTCAAATGTTTTTCATTTATTTTAGTCATATTGTGATATATTGTTGTTATTAAACTTAATTGGTGAATTAATTTTATTAAAAAATTATTTCCATATCAACATTTTGATTACTTACTTTGATACTTGAAATTGGCAAGATTCCTAGAAAACGTAATTGTCATGTTGATGATATTGCTAGTGAAGCTTCACTTGTAAATTTTGAGGTCATGATGATCATGATTTACTTAATACTAAAATATTTCATTAGCATAAATATAAATATATAGAGGTATTTACTATCAATAGGGATACTAATGTCCTATAATGGTATACCAACATCTATAACTTTCCCACTAATGAAACTATTCTTAAACATTTTATCAAATTTATAAGAGAGAAAGTATCAATGGGATGATACTAAATATATTATCATTTGTGACACTCTTTTTTATATGTCCTTTGAATTTCATTTTCATAAATATTGGGCATGAAGAAGTTGGAATTGGCTTACAAGATGTTCATGGTAGACAATGAGGTCATCATTTTACTTACAAGGAAAAGTCATACAAATTATTATGAATGGATTATTATTGGCCTTCAAAGGATTGAGAATGTTAATTATATGATATTTTTTGTTATAAATGTCAATGACATAGTATTTTAATACATGAACCATATTAATAAATATAACTTATAGTATCACCTTGGCCATTTCCCATTTTGGGTTTTTGTTTAATAGGTGAAATTAATCTTACATCATTTTAAGCTCAAAAGTTCATCATTATAGCTACTACGTATGAGTGGATTGAGGTCATTCCTTTAGATTCTACCATATGTGATGACATATGGAAATTCCTTATGAAAAATATTATTTATAATTTGGCATCCCATCAAAAATTATAACTGATAATGGTTCAACTTATATAAATAAAATAGTTAATAATCTTTGTACAAATTACAATATTCATCATATATTTTCTACACATTATTAACCATATGGAAATGCCTACACTAAGTTTATAAATAAGATAAATTTGGAAATATTGAGAGAAACTAATGTGAATCATGGTGCATATTGGCATAAATAAATTGTTTAAGCCTTATGGGATTATTATAATATTATTTAGACAACTACAAGGGGTACTTGTTATTCTCTTATGTATGGTGTCAAAATAGTTGTCCTACTTGAGTTGAAGACTCCTTATCTATGTGTATCTAAGGAATTATTAATGATGATAAATATAGATAAAATGTTTTTACATCAAATGGAAATGACTGATGAAGCACATATACGTGACATTTATAATCTACAAGTTTATAAAAATTTACTAAAGAAAACTTATAAGAAAAGATTAAATCAAGAGCATTTCATAGTTTTGAATTTTTTCTAAAAGAATATCAAAGTAACATAAATGTAGATAATAAACATAAAGATAAATTTAAACCAAAGTGGATATTTTTATTCATATTTATAGATCAACTTAGAATATGAGCCTAGTACCTATCCAATTTAGAAAGAAAATCATTGAATAATCTAATGAACATTATGCACTTAAAATATTTATACACATGAGATTTGGATATGCCTTTAGGGGAATCATACACATGTATTAATTCAATTTTTTTATTATACATATCTTATGGAGATGATAATATTTGAACCATATTTATATTCACCTAACCTAATAGCTTTATTGATTATCTCTACAATTATATTTTGTTATGAGAGCCTGATACCGATGTATTCTATCCATGAGCTATATACTAACATATATTTTCCCATAACACCTTTGTTTCTAGTTTAATTACATTTCATATTCATATATATTGATATTATCTTATGTATACATAGAAACACTCCTAATATTGCCACATAATACATATATTGTTATATCTTATTATCTTGGGTATTCATTTGATGTTGGGGCATGTTGTTGTCTCACTCATTATATTTATTATTAGAGGATGTGTATAAATTTGTAACATAACATTAAATTATCTATATTACATGTTTTTGATATGTAAATCAGTCAATATTTCCTACTATGCCTACTACGGGACATATTGTTTACCTTTCCATCTCATCATCATCATTTAGGATGCATCACATTTATTGAGCCATACATTAGGATGAATTTATGTGATACTTATTATATATATTTTTAAATTAAATTATACAATGAATTATATTTATTTAAGTGAAATGATACTTAGTGCATACTATTTTCCTATATCTAACCTACTATGGGATTTTTCACGTAATATTTTAGGATGGATATGTGTATTTTATGCATAATTAAAAATGATATATACTATTTAAAATATTATTACACGTGTTTATTATTACTATAATTATTATAATATAGGTTATTTAATCCTTCACCTTAAAACAATGGCATATATTGGAGCATTTTTAAAATACTTTCACAATAAAAATTAGGCATAAGCAGTTTTTCAGAGTACCTTCAGGTGAAGGTTAGGCATGAAAATTTTATATTAATTTCATAGAAAAATGATAGAGATAACCCTTAGATAAATTAATTATATATGATCTTGACAAATAATTAAAGGATAACTCACAAAAAAACCCATGAAATTAGTGGCTATGTCTAGCAATTGTCATAAAATATTTCAATCGTAATAATCAAAATAAGAGTATTTTTTCATATTAAAACAACATCTGCTAAAATACATAATGGGTGTATTCATACCTATCCTAGTTTAATTTTTAAATATTAATTTGAGTACAATTTTAATTTCAAATTTTAATTTAGCATAAGTAACATACATTGATTTTTTTTACTTATTAACAATTGGCCACTGTTAACAAGTTTACTAAAGTTTTTGAAGCCAAAATATGTGTGTATGGATATGTGACATAAAATATTTTCCATCCTTTACATATGGTAATTAAAGGTAAAAATTTAGATTATGATATGTTTTTATTTGACAAGTTCATGCATCACTCACATACACACATCTAAGTTGGTCCATTATGTTGATTCCTAATTTTGGTAAAAACATTATTGTCATAATGTTTCAAAATTTATTTGTGCATATGGATCAAATGTTTGGATTATGATCCTATTAATTTTTTATTTTTTTTATTTTTATATATTTAGTCTCATGTATCTCTTATTATTATATTTTATTCTTGGATGCATTCTCTCCCCTTCTGCTCTTCATTTATTCTATGTGGGAACAAGAGTAGCAAGTCTTTGATCCTACCCTAGGAGAGATCAATGGGAATAATTATCCCATATTCTTATATTTTATGGGAATATTTAAAATTATGTCTGTTTACTCATTATTTTTACCAAATGATGTTTTATTTCCCCTTGTTTCTTTGTCATTTTTAATTCCAATAAGTCCATAATTCAAAATATAGAATTCTATATATAAAAAACACCTAGGAGAGTTTCAATAGGAAGGATCAAGAATAATTACCATAGAATTAATGTATAATATTACTTAATATTTATATATTTATCATTACATATTTATATAAAATAATCATTTTCTATGAAAAGGAAGAAGTAAATAAATATCATGTAGGGTGCATTGTGTGTATACAATAATGTTTTTAAATGTTACCATTTACTAAAACTCTATCTTGGAAGAACTTACCAAGTTTAAATATATCTGAGTGGACACCTTAAAGGATTCAATTGGAAATGGTTGGGAATACCATTATTTATTTTAAATACTCTTGGTCAAACCTATCATTACCTAAACTCACTACAAATCCTACTTATCCAACTCTCCAAGAAAATAAATCATGTTTATCCATTTTCATAAGCAATTGTGCATTTAGAAATCCCATAACAAATCAAACACATTATTTTCCAAATAATTTTTCTTGGTATACCCTATTATGATATATAAAGTATATTTTATATAATGAGGTCAAACAAACCGACCTAGTTCAAGGCATAACTATAATTTTTTCTTAACATTGTGTCTTACTGGTTGACCTTGTCTGTTAAAATTAGGGAAGGGTTAGGACCTATCCATTGATATAAATAAAAAATTAAATTCAATATAATATGAATAAATATTCATTTTTGAACTATTATATCTCATAATTTTGTTACATCTATATTTGAAGGAGCCATCACTTAGGGTTTACCTTGGAGGGAAGATAACTTGTCTTGTAGGAAGTCTTGGATGCCAAGTATGAGTATTATATCTTAGAGATGATCTATATAGTGTGATCCTTACAAATGCATAATAAAACATTTAAAATCACCATTATAAAATGGAGATATTGTGACTCAATACATTTTCCCAAAGATAAAGTAATAGGTTTTGAATGAATAACTAATTTATTAGATTACATCTATACTTATACTTAGTATAACTATAGAGTATTATTTTCTTTCCATATTCCACCTTAGGTGGTATAAGCCTCCATTTTCATACCATGATCCCTTAATTGGTTTTTTTTTTAAATTTTAAACCATCTCCCTTTTTTCCACAAGCATTGGTGATCACTAGATTAGTTTCATTTTATGTATTAGAAGACCTAGCTGGGGTTATTGCATAAGATTATTTGACTAGATTATTTGGAATCATGTCCTTTAGTGTTTTGTAATAAGATATCCCTAGGTTAGGTTTAATATATCCAATTTTTTCATGACCTTGATATAAAAATTATAAATGAATATAATTTAGTTTATTAATTTCTCCAAGTTTAGATTTAATAAGTAGGATAAGTTGTCAATTTGTCTTAATCTGGTGTATATATTCTAGTGAACTCAATGTGAATCTAACCCTTACATTTTAATTTTTCATTTACATTCACATAGGTCACATTGGTAGGCCTAGTTTTAAATTTTATTTATAGATTTAGGATCTATAGTCAAATAGTTCACATTGGTTGACCTAGTTTTGTCCTCTATTTGTAAGGTTTTGTCCTCTATTTACTTGTTGACCTATTTTTTCCCTTTATTTGTATATTTATGATTTTTAGTAAACTAAATTACACTAGCCAACTTAGTTTTTTCTTTTTATTACAAGGTTTCTTCTATAGTAAACTACGTCATTTTGGTTGACCTAGTTATTTTACTTGTTTTCTAAATTTTCATGTCTAGTCAACTAGGTCAAGGTAGTCGATCTAGTTCGTTTCTATAGTCTTTATTTTTTAGTTATCATCTAACTAGGTCACATTGGTTGACCTAGTATTAATTTACTATTTTTATTCTTTATATTTTTACATACTAAGTCAACCTAGTCGACCCTAACTTAACATCTATATTTTTCATATTTTTCCTCATAGGACTAAAACAAACTTGAACAACTTAGTTAATAGTCAAATATTTAGAAATCTTAGTCAATGTACTAATTCCACATGGTCAACCTAGTTATTTTGATTAGGTTAATTATAAATAATATTTGTATTTTAATTTTAGTCAATCATCTCAATTTATCTTTTCTATCTTTCAATAAATTTACTTAGTATTTCAAATTTCTACTCTATTTTTACTAGTTTTTAAGTTATTCTAAAATTGTGTCATAAAATTAACTAAGTTGACTTTACCAACTTAGTTTTGTGCATGACTACTATATAAAACTAAATAAGTCAACATGGCTGACTATATTTGTTTTCAACATGTTTTCATAATATAATATATCAACCTACCCAATTTTATTTGGCTCTATTTTATAACTATATCAGCTTGGCCAACCTTGTTCAATATGTTTCTCTTTCAACATATGCAAGAAAATTCAATTTATTTTCATATTAATTAATATCACATTTGATTTGAAAAGATTTGGCTACCTATTTAATTACTTTATCAATTTGCAATATGGTTTTCAACACTTAATTTTCACCTTTATTTTTACTTTATCCTAATTTTCCTAGAAACTATGTATCTATAGTTTTTAAACTACTAGATATTAACGTGAAGGGATACACAATAATCTCTTTATGTCCTTGTCTATCATTTATAGATATCATGGTGTGAGGGGATTTCCCAAATACTCATAGTTATAGTAAAAATCTAAACATGGTCCTTAGTTTCCATGTACCTCACAATATTTCAAAAACACTTAGGATTTCCCTTTGAACTTAACCTTAGGAATCTAACATTATATTTGATTTTTTTGTGCATCACTTAGAAATTTGAGATAAGAATTTACTTCCATATTACCCATAAAATCATGTTTAGTGGGATAGGGGAACTATACTTGATCCATATTCATTACTTTGAAACATTTCGATGTCACTATCCAATAGATTGGAAAATATCTTTGGGAGCATACAAATCAATCAGAAAAATTTAGTATAGATTCCTCATCTTTATTTTTTAAATAATTAGTTTGAATTAGTAGTTAAAAAATTACATTTTTTACTTATTGCTTGATATTATCTATTGTATTTCATAACATATGGACAAATATTGATATAATTATATGTTGTGTATGAATAGACTAAGTTGAATATGCTCAACTTAGTCTTCTATATTCTATCTACTTTACTTATGTTTCTAAAATACATCATCTAGTTTTGTGTTAATTTTTTTATAGATTCAACTAAGTCAACCAAATCAACATAGTCTATCTCTATTTTTCCCTCATCAACCAACTCAATTTAGTAATCTATAAAATATTTATCTATAAAACTAAGTCAACCAACTCGACCTAGTAGGCTATCAAATAACTAGTAGCCCAACTAGATTAAGTAACTCAACCTAATAGGTTTCCAAACTATTATATTTTCCTTGTCTTCCCAACTAGGTCGACTAGCAAAACCTAGTAGGTCTATAAACTATTATATTTACCTTAACTTCCCAACTAGGTCAACCAACTTGACCTAGTAGTTTTCTATATAGTTATATTTTCCATGTCTCTTGAGCTAGGTTGACCATCTCAACATAGTAGGTTTCTATATAGTTATATTTTCCATGTCTACCCAGCTAGGTTGATCAACTCAACATAGTAGGTTTCTAAAAAATTATCATTTCCCTATCTACCTAACTAGGTCAACTAAACTGACCTTTTAGGTTTATATACTTTTATATTTTACCTGTGTACCCAACTAGGTTTCTATACTATTATATTTTCATTATCTACCTAATTAGGTGCACTATATTGACCCAGTAAGTTTAGAGAATGTTAATTTTTTCTATTTTCCCAAGTAGGTCCATCATCTTAAACTAATAGGTTTCCATACTATTATCTTTCCAAGTCTTCCCAATTATGTCAACCAACTAAACCCACTAGATTTATAGTTTGTTATTTATAATTTTCTACCCAAATAGGTGAATTAAATCAACCGAGTAGGTTTCCAAACTACTATTTCTCATGTCTACCCAACTAGGATGACCATCTTGACTTAGTATGTTTCTATACAATTATTTTACCCTATATTCCCAAATATATCAATAAACTCAATCCAGTAGGTTTACATATTGCTAGAGTTTATCGTTATCTTTCACCATATTATTCATTTTTGATGTAACTCTAATTCACAATCAACATTATGTCATGAGTTTAACTAACCCCCATAAATTTCTACATTCTCTCCTTCCTT
Organism: Torreya grandis; assembly: GCA_037957365.1. Lineage (NCBI taxonomy): Eukaryota > Viridiplantae > Streptophyta > Pinopsida > Cupressales > Taxaceae > Torreya > Torreya grandis. The sequence goes on along the minus strand of JARHVA010008869.1, from coordinate 359,475 downwards.
ATACTTATTTATAAAATCTAGATGTAAGAAATGTTCATGTGGCCACCAGAACCAAAAACTATGGGTCACCTCCTTCCAAGAGTTTGGATCCACTTAATTTTCTTTTTAAAATGTTTATTGTCAAGAATGAGAGTGATCTCAAATATACTATCAAAACAATAATTTTTATCAATGAAAATCCTTAACATCAAGGAAAGGATCACATGAAAATATATAATCTGATGATGGTACCTTACCTTGATTATCCACCTTCACCCACACATAATGTTTATACAAGTATTGGGGTAAGTCACCCTATGACTTCTTCCATGAATTTATCTTCTTACATGCCTACTTATTCTTGCATGCTTGCAAATTTATCTAATACTAATTATTTTATCTTGTCTAGCATCTCAATTATTATGGAAATGTTTTCTCCACTAGGCTTACTCATATTTTCCATGTTCACACTCAAGTCAATTCCACCTTTTGTTAATCTCAAGCATCTTATTCTAGTAAAATAACTATTAATACTTATTAAATTATATTACAAGCCATGAATCAAATCTCTACCTTTCAAACTAATAGTACAAATCAAATGATGTAAATGCAAAACCAAATTTTACAATTAAAAAATAATCCTTAGCCCACCGAATTGGGAGTGAAAAATCCTAATTTCCATGCCACCTTAGATATGCACAAGGTAACATTATACCCCAACATCCACTTCTTATCAAGGGTATCAAACACTTAATAAAATAAACCCTTTATTGCTTAGACTGAAAACATCATCATAGGTGATATTTTTCCTAATATCACTTATAATGAATCTAATTATCCCACATTGTATTTGAAAACTTTTGGAAACTTGTATAAATATTGGATTAATCTCAATACATTGGTTGTCACCAAGATCTTAGCTAAAACCTTCATATGTGATATTTTGGATGGGTATAATAAACTCAAATCTCATATTATATCTAGTTTAGAAGATTTACTTAATATATTGGTATAGGAATTCTATACCAATTGTCTTCCTAAAAATAGATTGGCTCACTTTATAAAATGCATACAATCATAATCTAAAACTATCGAAGTGTTCATTAAATTATGTAAAGCCTTATCCAATAAATATGAACACAACATGTTAGAATATTATATTTTCCATTTATTCACTAATGATATTCATCCTAAACTTTAGTATTATGTTATGAATTTGTATCCAAAATAGTTTTAATAATTCCTTAGTCAAGCCAAAAATTGATATTTTCTCATAAGATAATTTGACACTTCCCATTATATTGTCAAAACTTGAATGCTTATGAAATATAAGATTTAACATGCTACCAAAGAAGGAGTTATGGATACTGATGATTCCTTACACACTATTTACACTATTATCCCAAGTGTTTTTAGTGATGTTATTCTTTCACAACCACTTTTGAACAACACTTTACCACAACCTAGTTCTAAATTTACCCAAGTGAATGATGTAGATTCTCACAAAATTATTTCCATGGCTTTAATTTGAAAGCATATTATTAGGCATTTACAATGATATCTTGATCCCAATCTCCCTACTAAACATTGGTATGATCCACACAAAAAAAAATTGTATCATGAAATTTGGGTTCATTCTCATGAGGAATGTCACCAATTAAGAAACTTTGCTCTTTAATATCTTGTTCATCCTAATTTTGATCATAAAACATTATTCATGAGAATTAAAAAAGCTTATGAAGTGGAAACCAAGGTTAATGAAACCAAAAAAAATGATTCCTTTAATCAAGATAACAATCATTTTTCTATTTATAAGGATCATCTTCTTAATAATCAATCAAGTACCACTCAACCTCCCACTACCAACATTGTGAAAACTTTTATAGATCCTAAATCTCTCACCAACATCAATAATGTTATCAATATGAATAATATGAGGAGAGTAATTTATAATATTATTCCCTATCCACATTCTAACTATTATAATTTCCCAACTTTTTGTATTGTTAAAGATTCTTACTCATCTCATTTTATATAACTTGCGCTTCTGAAAATGATTCCAAAAAATTGAAAAACACAAACTAATCCTTCATCCACTATCCCACATGTTATTAATCACATGAAACATTTGGATACTCTTTAATTTTCCATTCATACAACTTTTATTCCTTGCTTATCATCAAAATTTACTCAATCTAAACTATATAAAACTCCATATCAATCTACTTCTTAAATTTCCCCACCACCTTTAAAATATTAAAAAGAGCCAAGCATCACCCCAACTAAAACACTAAAAACATTACCTAATTAAACCCAATTACATATACATGAAAAACCCACATCATCTAAGGTTCAAACAACTACTCCTTATGGACATAAATTTCTATGCACTTCTACTCTTCCTTCATCAAATTTTCTTCACCATTATGCACCTTTATCCAATATAGTTCTACCAAATATGATAAATGGGATCATATAAAAAATATTTATAGTTTCCCATTTCAAATATATTTTATATAAATCATGAGGACCTCCCCTCATCATCATAATCATCTACTATAACTCTTATTTGAAATGAACATCCCTCAACTCCCCCAGTGGGGCAAGAAGCCACTTTGTCTAGATCTAAAGCTAGTAATTTATAATACTATGAAGATATGTATATACATGTTGATTGAAATAAAAATAATTATCTCTCTAAAATGTTTTATCACTTGAATGATTCTTGATGAAATATTTCTCAATGTGGATGATCTTCCATTATTCATCAATGTTAAAATTGGTGATAACCAAGTGAGGTGTGCTTTGATTTATGAAAGTTTTGAAATTTGTATTACCTCCATTGAATTTATTGAAACACTTGGGTAATTTGAATGCAATATTAAATTTACCTAAAGTACATGTCAAGGCTGTGATCGAAGACAAATGCCTCATTAGGGTATGATTAGATTCTTATCATTGCTCCTTCCATGAATATTTATATCAAAGTCATGATCTTAGAATTTCCATTATTATATAACATCTTACTTAGTTGACCTTAGACACAACACATGAGAGTTATAGCCTCACCAACATGCTAGTGTGTCATGTCCCCTCAAAATTGTGCTATCTAAAAGGTTGAAGGAGACATAAACACTTGGAATTTTAAACAATTTCAGGAACATGGTCTTTTCAAAATACCCACCCTTAAACATTTACTTAGCATTTATTTTCATCAATATAAATGATTTAATTATCCCATAAAATTTACTATAGGTTATATTGTCCACCAAAAAATTGTGGGAAATATACCACCTAACCTATTATATTCCAATGATAATGAGCTAGATGAGGTCATTTTGAAAATCAAAACTTATGATCTACTTCACACAAAATTAATCAATTTCTCCTTATTTACAACCTCAGTCTCAGCAAAAAAAATTGATGAGATTTACTTAACCATAAAAATATCAAACAATCCATTTGTCATGCTTCTTTTACTGATAAGATCATCTATGCTTTTACAATGTATCTTCATATTCTTGATTATGATTATGTATATTCATTATATGACCCATTTTAGGTGGGTTTTCTCAATATAAACAAACATACATTATTAGATATCATTCTTGTTTACAACATTATTTTTCATATTATCAATTCTATTGATGTAGTTATTTCTCATTTTATTTCACCTAACATTATCTCCTCTTCACGTGATCATCACAAGTATGAGATGGAACAAACACACTAATTCTCACCTAGTTACTATTGAGACTCTTTTGAGTATGATTCTTGATCCTACCATGATGGGACCATACTATTTTTCTAGATTTATTGATCCTTTGAGCATGTTTCCTTTTAATATGTTGGCTACACTTAATGACCTGCATTGACATATTCCCTTAGAGTTACTGAGCCTAGCTTATCTCTAATTCAAGTTATCCTACTGATGGTGGTGGAATATTAGCCTTTCCTAAACTTGATCCTCTACCTACATGATGTTTAGATGAGATATATTATGTTCTCCATTAGGTTATTGGTCATTACACAATTTTTTTTTATTACATCAAAGACCACTAATAAAAAACCAAGCTTTAGGATCCACTCTTAATAAATATAGTCAACCTCCATAATAAGCTACTCATAGACACATTTATTATTTTCATAGTCTACTCATAATAATATACCTCCTTCTAAACTACTTATAGAGTACATCCTTAACTATGGAAAGGTTTATTGTCTTTGGCATAAATAAGATACACATCATATAAATAGGTTATATTCTTGAAGTAACATTGTCATGACTTTACACAACCTACACTGCCACCTTATCAGTAGTATATCCAAGATTGTTCATGTGCAAAATCTAAGCCTTCCTAACCCCCTCCATCATCCATCATCCCACATATCATATGTTTTTAATAATATTGTAGAACCAATACCTCACATTGATTATCCTTCACAAGATATTCCATATGCACATTCTTCTTCTTCTATCATACCTAATTTATTTACAAAGATAGTGCATTAGGAAGACCTTGTGAATGTAGATGAGACTTTGATCAAATTTACGGTCTAGTTACCATGGGATGCATATGATCTAATCTATGATGTGTGTCATGAAAACTAGTATTTGATAACACATTATTGTGTTTAATCACATTTTAATATGATTTGGATTTGATATTTCACTACAAAATTTATAATGCATAATCATTCTCTAATATTTTTCTTTCACATCTTCATAATTGCTTTAAATTTTTCTAAAACCTAATTCTTGTCTAAATTTATTTTATCATTTGTACTTATTTTACACATATCTTAAGATGCTTTTGCCTTACATGGATGTTTATGGTATATCACTTTCTAAATAGTATAGTTATTCATGTGACAAGCCTCTTAGACCACACCCTACACTATCCTATTTTTATTATGATTAGATACAATGCTTATTCATAATTATATAATTTATTACATGGATTTCTCATGATCCTCATTTCTCCCATATATTTAACTCATCTTAAGAACACATAGGGTTAATATTTAGATTGTGTACTTATTTATGGTAAAGTCTAATCATCTTTTAGTACTTTTCCCTTGTAACCAAATCATAAGTTTATGTTTTTTCATTAGTTATGTCACTCACGTTTGGTTATTCCAAATCCATATGGAAGAGGAATAGAAAAAGCCATAAAATTTAAAATCCAAATCATTAAAACAAAGTAAAATGATCAAAATAAATTTAAAAAAAAAAAAAAAAAACATTCAACAATCAAATTAACATAAAAAAATGTGATTCTTATTTAACACATATCCTATTCTAGTTGAATTTCAAAATCTAAAATTGGCCTCACAATAGAAATAAGGGTCATTGGAGTGCTAGACTAGTAGACTCATGTAGGAGGTCTCATACTTTCATAATATGTATGTATGCATATGTATGTGTATATATGTATACATATGTGTGTCTACACACACACACACACACACACACACACACACACACACACACACACACACACACACACACACACACACACACACACACACATAGCGTGTGTGTGTTGACACAAACATAGTGCCACCTACCTTATCATGCATGTACCAATATTCACATTAGATTGACAAATATATAAATGGTCCTAAGGAACAATAAAAAAATCATTGTAAGGTAGGAAATTTTATGTTTGATGAGTAAATGACCTTCATGAGATGATCTAGTTACTTCGTTCATTATTCAATAGCTTTATGCCTACTAGTAAGAGTATTTTGAGTCTTTTTTGTCTAAAAACAATATTAGCACTTCTACATTTTCTTAGTATGTATAATTTATTCTAAGGATTTCTATAACCCTATGCAAAATTTTTGACTCAAATTTTCCAAAATATTATTCCCAATATTCCCATTAATTTATATCTCTTCATAGCTGATCACACCTTTTTAATTCTCCTTTCGTGAGTCAGAGTGCAAGATCTTGGATATAACTAGGCTTTCCTCATAAAATTCCCTTATCTCTTTTAAACAAATTCCAATTTTTATACCTCATAGATTATCCTTTTCTGAGTTGTGTAAAGCCATGTATAGGTCCAAGCCTTCATCACAAAATTACCTAATCTCATTTTTAAAAATTCCCATTTTTATACCTCATCAATTATACTTTTGTGAGTTTAAATGTAAGACCTTGGATAGGACTAGCCTTCCTCACCAAAAATCATTTAACCCTATATAAACTATGTGCCATGTTTTGTCATTAAATAAATATAATCATTTACATTATCAATTAACATAAAACCGTAATTTTGGTTTATCACTCTTCTTTCAACTTTTATTTCCTCACATATTTCATGTCTCACTCATTTACATATATTTGTATACATTGGAATTTATTATTTACACATGTCATCCCATTAAATAAATATTTATTATATTACATATCTTTATTTATGTTTTACCTTAGATTGAAATTTATTATTTACATTATTTCCAATCTTCTTATCTTATCTTAATATTTATTTTCACTACACTTTATTCTCTTTTGACATGCATTATCTTTTAAAACTTGGTTTCACATTTTCATTTCTCATATTTCCTCTTTTAATATATTCATTTATCATTCTTTTTTAGCATGCATTTGTTCACACTTTATAGAAAAGAATAACACATACACCATCATTTTTCCATAACATATAAAGGTCAAAACATATTCTATAAAGAAAGTACATACATCTATAACATCCATGAGTCTTTAAAAAAACATATCTATATATAAAAATAGGTCAAATATATCTGATATAATATAACATGATATAATTATGGTAGAAAAATAGCTCTATAGATGTGATCCAATCCACCTATCTAGTGGTTAACAACCTAACATACACATATAAGCTTGAGACTTCCCTCAACAAATAGTCTAATGAAGTTTATATATATATATATATATATATATATATATATATATATATATATATATATATATGTGTGTGTGTGTGTGTGACCATAGTCCATACAACTATCCTTGTAGATGGTACACCTACCTCTAAATCTATGCCAATTGTCTAGCTATGTAAAAATGTGCGGCTCTTTCTTGAGCTAATGTCTACCATGCTCATAGCTCCCCATTACTCACTACTTCTAGTAATCTTATTTATGTTGCATCAGATAGTTTTTATATATCTTAAGTGACTCACAATGAGTTAAAACTATTTATAATAAAAAGGTTTTAAATTCATTGTAAGATAAATTATCTATGTCAAATAATGCTAAGGTAGCATGCCATCCAATTTATCATTAAGGGCTATTTCAATCATGGTTGACCATCTAACACCCTCTATGACAAAATTGAATCATACAAACCAAATTTACATTATATCTAACATATATATCCCCAAAATAATACATCTATTTATAATGTATTTTTATCTATATATTCTCACAATTTCAACAAAACATAGCTTACTTACTAGTAGTATCCCCATTTGCTCAACCACCAAGTAATTCTAATGAAGCATCATTCTATGGTGGTGAAAAAAATTTATAATGGTTAGGATCAATAAAATAATCAAGATGTGGTACACTATGAATTGACCTCATAATTGGCCAACTTAACATAGTTTTCACTATTGGATCTCCCTATGGTGGTGCCTATGGTGGTATATATGGTGATGCCTATGGAGGTGGATGTCATTGTATATGTAGCTACACTGGAGCATTATTTTGTCTCCGTAACTTTTGTGGTCATTATAATATATAATTTTATGGAAAAACTACTACATCTCCTCCTCATCTAACTGTTGTTAGATCCCCTCATTATTATTGATGTCATCATATCATAGGTCTCAACTAACATGATTGTATGACAAGATCATCTTATAAACTCCTATACCTACCATATAATGATTTTACCTTGCATTATATGCCAAGAATTATTACATAAATATATGATCCACTGAGTGTGGTAACCCAAACTATCTTGGTAACTGAAGCACTGAATATGATTGTACCCATCAAGGATAGTGCCCTGTATTCATTGCACAAACATGAGCCTCAAAGGTAATTTTCCAAGAGGTGAAAGTATCTATCATGCCTTAATATAGATTCCAAATAATATATCTTCATGTGACTATCTAAAATGTTGGGGAATTTGGTATAACATGTAACATATGACCTTGTGTCCATGATAAGGCAAAATTTATGATATGTGGCAATCCTGTAAGATAATATATTAGAAATATCTCATAAATACAAATAATTAATATTGTAATAGGTCCCATTATCATCTACCCCTATGATATAATACCATAAAAAAGTGCACTAACTTAATCCAAATGACAAATCTAAAGTCATACATCACGTCGTACTCCATCATGAATTAACACAATGCAATGATATACAATAGGACCTTCCCTTTTGACTTGTGATAAATCAAAATAGATGTCACAAGTATGATAATGGAATTTCATGTATCTAAAATTGGTGACACATATACACAAAACCAGAAAATTCATAATCCCACCTAAGTATATCTCTCAGAGCCACCCATAAGGTTAAGGCCTATCTCTTTGCATTTATATCTGGTGTATTTTACACCATATGCATGCCTACAATCAAAAATTCTATCAATGTATGGGCATCTACTTAGGTGATACTAAAATAAATAGTATCTCCATATAACACCCACCTAAAAGTGTTAGTTATCCACTCCCATATTCCTATATATATGGTGACTAAATCCACATGGAGAGGAATATACCATATCTCCATAATACTACCAAAATCTAATGTAGTCAATTGCACTTGGTCTATCTAGGAAATCTATAAAGTAGATAAATTAATCAAACCAAATTTAATAATCTCTAGAGTTCCTCATCACCTCCAAAAAATATTAATTAAGAAAAGTGTCAACTCTTTATCTCAAATAATAATTTTGAACATAATTTAAGACCAAAACATACAAGTAGTTAATATACTTGAATACTTCATCAACCTATTTTTATAATAAATTTGGCAACATATATTACTACATCATCCCATTTAATTATCTTCATAATACATCAGCTATGTACTATACTAATCCACTTCTATTATTATACTAAGTCAGCACATAACTATACATTCCACCACTTTAAATAACATAGTCGGATAGATGGTATATCATCAACCACTTGAATTACTAGGTTATTCACCTTACCAACTAAGTTAGCTACCTAAAAATTTAACATGGTTGGCCAAATCATATGTTTTTAGCTACCCTTATTCATTCCTAATAGGTCATCAACCTTACCAACTATGTCATCCATGCTAAAACTAATATAATCAGCCATGATGTGTATCTTTGACCACCCTTGCTCAATTTAAATAGGTTTGGTACCTACAATGTTGTTGGCTACTCTAAGTTATAACTAGGGCAACCAACTGATACAAATTTGACCACCTACCTAAACCTTAAAAATTAAACTAAGTTGGCTAGCTCAAAATTATTTAATTTGTATAAAGATTTTGAAATATATTGTCATTAATGCCCTAGACATATTTTTTAACCTTTTAAATTCTAATCTCTATTCATCATAATTTTTAATTTATTACTAGTTTTTTTGGGGAAATTCCATTACATATATTTTACCCATCATTTACCTTTCAAGACCTACTTCATTTTTCTACTAAAATGATAAAAATTAGTATTAAATACACTACACACCTAAACTATCTTGATAGTAGTTGCAATACTTCCTCTAAGTTATCCTCTATCTCACATATATGCCATCATCTCTCTCATAATTAATTTTGGTCACACAAATATATGGTTTTTAAAAATAGCAAATGTACAAATGAATAATTATTCACCCTTTTATAATAAATCATAGAAAATTTTAATCTTGTAGTAATTAAATGAAAAGTTATGGATTTTTATCATAACTTTACATCTATAAACTCATTTAAACAATATTAATTTTTTCTCGAATGCTAACAAACTAGACAAATTTTTAGTATTAACCACATAACTTTGCAAAAGTTTCAATTTTTATCTTTTTTTCAAGGTCCATCTTTTGTTCTACACATTGCATGCCTCTTCCATCTAATTATGCAAATATTATTCCACAAAAACAAGGTAAGTGAAGGTAAATCTTAAAAAAATATTTACTTTAATTTATTTCCTAGTTTGTTTTATAATTTACTAGATCAATGTTGTGTGTTTATATGTTCTTGCTCAAATCACAATCACTTGTTACACCTACATGACACATGATGAGTTTCCAGTGGGGCGTATGTATACACATAATATTTTTAAACTTTAGGATTTTATGATTGTTTCTCTCTTGTAGGATCCTATTGAGTTTCAATCTCTCTGAATGCATGCCTTAAAGGGTGTACTAAGAAAGGGTGGATAAACCATTGGTGTTTTTCAATATTTTTGGTTAACTTTATCATTACCTAAAACTATTACAAATCCCACTTATCCAAATCCCAAAGTAATAAAAACCTCATTTATCCACTTACCTAATATATTCTACCTTAAAATGTACCATAAACAAGGAAACACCCAATTTTCCTACTAAGTCAGCATGGTCAACCTTATTATGAAAGATAAAAGACACATTTTAGAACTAAGCTGATTAAGTTGACTTATTTCAAGGCCTAAAATATTTTTTTATTAAAATTTGGTCATGATAGTTGACCTTGTCAGCCTCAATTATTTAAGGTTTAAGATCTATAAATTTATCTAAATAAAACCTCCACTTCAATCGAATAGGGATGAGAATTCTTATTTACATTATTATAGTTGGCAATTGTACTGCATATACATTTGAAGGAACCATTGCTTAGGGTTTGACTTGGATGGAGGATAACTTATCTTATGGGAAGTGTTGGATTTAAAGTAGGATTATATTATCCTAGAGCTAATTTATATAGTGTGATCCTTATAAATACAAAACAACCTCTTAAAAATCAGCATTGGCCAAAGGAGATATTGAGACTCGACAGGTACACAGTATATCTAACTTTTGTTATTTCATTTGATAGATATATATTACATAAAGGAATAGGCTTTAAATGTATAAATACTTTATTATGTTACCTATATACTTAAAATTAGAATATCTACAAGGTCTTTTTTGATTTACATCTTCTACCTGTTGACCAAACTTGATTTTTAGGTCAAATTGGGGAACCCCTAGTAAAAGAATTGGATTTTTAGGTATATAAGGGGGTATAATATATTTTCATGAGGTATTTTATAGATTATTTTATGTCAAATAATGTTATATTGTCTTTGGTCAATTATTTTTTATGTCCTTATATCATTTTTGGGTCATATAAGGGGTCAAAAAGGTACATTTAATGCTTTATATGGGTGTTTTGGGAAATGTGAAAGTGTCAAAACATTATTTCATGTCCCATGTGTCATTATAAGTCTTATATAATTGACATAGCTGAAAATATGGTAGATATTTTAGAGAAAACATAGTTTTGTTAAAGAAAAAGGAGAGATTGGTACTTGTACGGCCTCTTTGGGATGTGTGCCACTTGGAAAAGGTTAAAATGTGACTCTTAAGATTTAAAAATCTTATTTACACATTTTTTATTTATTTTTAAATTCCCTTTTTGGTCCAAAATCATTTTCCCCTTTTCTTGCGTTTTTAGACATATAAAAGTGACTTGCAGGTTTGTACTTGGTATGACTAGTAGAAAGAATTTTAGGATGAATGATTTTGGGAGGTTTTTTAAAATAAAATATATTAATTTTAATATAAATAAGTTTTATAATGATCAAATTTGATTCATGAACCATCCTCATGAAGTTGATTACATAAATCTACCTATCAATCTGTGCACCCTTTAGGTTTTGGTCTTGTTTGGATAAGTCCATACATTTTAGTTACTGATATTGGGTCTAGATGTTTTTAAATCTCCATTATAATATATTAAATTATTTTTTTCACATTTTTAATTTTTTTAATGGGCCAATAACCTCAAATTTTTAGACTAGTTTTTTTTTGGGTGCAACATGCAGTTTTTCTTCATTTACAAAGTTTTTTCTTTGGAAATGGCTCCAAGAAGTGGTGATTATTTATTTATTATGTTTAAAATGTTATTTTTATCTCATTTCCTCTCAATTTCCTTTTTCCAGAGCATATTTCCATAAGCTTGTAGTCATATACCATGCTTGCACATAGTCAACCATTAATGGGCATCAACATGTATCATTATGAGGATATTTGTGTTGGAAATAGGATATAAAATGTCCTTGAAAATTAAAGGATTACATTTGAAATTTTTTAGGAGAGTTTAATATCATGAAATTTCATAAAACATGCTCATTTCCCAAATTCAGACCTATTGCTTATGTGGAAAATAACCACCTACGGGTGGCCTACTATAAAGAGTTAAGGAGTCCTTGTGTGATGTTGAAATAAGGAATGAAATTCCATTTTAAAGTCATTATATGTTGAAGGAATCCTAATATACATTTTATAAGTAATATATGGGTAAATTAAGTTGAGAATGATTTTAAAAGGAGGTTGACTGAGTTTGAGACATAGTCCTTAAAACATGCAAACAGAGGTCTAGGGGGTTTTTGGAAAATTATTATGACATGCCTCCCAAGAATTTTAATTAATAAAAATGAGCTTGAATTTTACCCTCTATAATGAATAATAAATATTCCAATTTAGGGATGAATTTTACAAGTGCAAGATGGTCATTTGAGGTCTCAAAGTTGTTGATAAAACACTAATTTCTTTAAATGTTGTCTATAGGACTGTGAATCCAAATGATGCCTTTACCATTAAAAATTTATGACTTGAATTTTATATCACAATGGAGTGTTTCTAAGTGATGAGGATAACATTCATGAGTAGATAAGTCGCTTGAAATAATGGTACTTGGTGTTGTGACTTTTCAAGCATACCCTCAGTGCGTACATAGGCAAGAAACATATACCTACAACAAACACAATTGACAGTGAGCTAAGAAGAGAGGTTCCTTATGGTTTTATATAGGTCCATGCATAAATATATATCCAAGAAATATCAAATAAATCTAGAGGATTTAGATGAAGTTTTGAACTTTTTTTGGAGTCTAATCAGACATGATACCTATAAGGAGAGCCTCCAACCAAGAAACATAGTCAACTATGACTGAAAGTAGATAGTGAAATACAAATGTGCCCAACTGAGATTTAAAAAGAAATGGTGAATAAAATGAGTCTGAAATATATATAATATATTGTGATATCTTCAAAGGAGTCCTAATCATACTTGAAGGCCTAAACATTGTCATGATCACCTTTATTAGGGGTCCAACAGGTAGGAGTTCATAATCATAGCAAGACGATCTAGTTTGTGAACCTAAAGAGTATATAGGTAAAATAAAAAATAACCTAGGAAACTTTTGATCTTATGGGTTATCCAAAGGAACATGACACATATCCCAATGTGATTCAATGCCCTTAAGACTTCATTTTTTCCTCAACATAGTTAACTGTGTTGACTAGGTAGGCAGTGAGATGATATAGTATGTATAATGGATATTTTAGGATTATACAAGGTAATATAGGTAAAATAAATTATAAAACATAATTGAAATTTTATATGAAGGTTTTATTATTATTTTATAGACCTAAACTATGCTACTATACTTATAGATACCCCCACATAAGCAAAAAACATAGTCAAAGATAAGAAACTCAGTTTGGTGAATTTATGAGCATGGAGAGTGATTGAGGGGTCAGAGTGATAATAATGAATATTGGAAACAATATATAATTGAAATAAAAATATACATAATCTCCTTTCAATGGATATCAATAAAAATAAGGGCTCTCATAAATCATAACATACTCCACTGAAAACATACCATGCACACAGTCCTTTGCATAAGTTTGTCTTGTGTTTTAGGTGAGTTAAGAGGTAATATGACCTAGTCAAGAGACAAAATTTTGTGTAAGGTGTATTTTTATATTGAAGAGTATTCTCCAAAATTAAATTTATATGATTAGAAAGTGGAAGTGCCCTTTATTTTGTCTCAGATAGAGGGCACTTCCCCTCATACAAACCCTGATAGTTTTGGTGAAGAATGATCAAAGGATGATCTAAGTTATAAGTAGAACCTTGAAAGAAACTTTTTAAGATAGATAATAACTAATAAAATGTAAGGGATAACTTACAGAGAGAAAGGTCCAAACACTATAAGATATAGTCAGACATAGTAGGCATAATTAAGACCTAGACTCTAAATGCAAGGTCAAATCCCATCGTAGTAGGAAATATGATTTCAAAATTGTTTAAAAATGTATGTGGGGTCATTTTAGATGTGTTTTAGCTATTTAAATACAAATAAACTCATTAATTTTACTTAAATCCTCATAGGAATAGCCAAGCCTAAAGGAAAGATTGAAGCCTAAAAGCCAAAAGAAGCATCACTTCATTTTATAGCATGAGATATGTATTACACCATATTAGAACATGTAAATAGGGGAAATATAGAATTTATTATGCTATTATGAGATAGGGGAAACCATAAAAGGACATTTTAAGCTCTAAGGTGAAAACATGCCTGTTAGGCATGACTAAACCTAAAATCCAATCGGGGGTCCATTATACTTTCAACATGAAATGAGCATGTATAATTTTTGGATTATGTTGGTATGGTAAATAAATATTTTAATAAACTCTTGTAGGATAGATAAACCATAAATGAGTTATCTTTTAGATCATAAACCCATTCAGACATGTAAAAAAAAGGAAATGAGAATGATAGGTCAAGTTGTGATGCTCATATCTCCTTGGAGATTTTAAATGGGAGTCCAATAATTTTGGGAATGATATTGAGGGTAGTTAAAACCATTTATGTGGAATGTTTTTGTAACTTAGACCTCCAAGATTTATGAATCAAGTTTAGGACCATAAACTACTCAAAACCCTCCTAAACCCTCAACTAGGACCCGATGGAGAAGATGAGATTGAAAAGATAATAAAATTAGATACTTTTAATATAATATATATTGGATGTTTACTAGTATATCTTAGTCTCCTTCCCATGCCAACTAGCTATACATACTTGTATCAAAATGGTGCAAAATAGGATCTTTTGACCCTTTTTTTGTTTTCCATATTTTAGAAGGATTCAAGAGATGAAAAAAACTTTATGTGACTTATTAAGACTTAATATAGCTCCCCATATTAATTTAATTACATGAATCAACATATAATTTCCACAACTAGGTGATTCAACTCAGCGCATCAAATGTGGCATATTGGACAAACTAGTGAAGAAGATGAAAAACGTCAAGTGAGCTCATTTTAAGGTGTGTCTAATGATTATAGGGATATGGAGGGTATTTAAACATGTAATTCACTCCCTTCCATGTATTTTCATTGATAACTGATGACTTTTTGGAATCTAAGTGTGCAGGGTGCATGAAAGAGAAATTTTATAAACATCAGATGATGATGGATCCTTTCTAGTTGATTTTAGAAGACCAAGCATGTAGCAATGCACAAATAGGCATGTATGATTTACATACCATAAATTATAATCATTATACATGGTCCTAATTATTTATGGGATGTTCAAATAGAGGCAATCATGAAGGAAAATTTTATGTTCAAAATGAGGAGTTTTATACCACTTTTCATGAAGTTTGTGACTTGAATTGACACTTATAGCTCCTAACCTTTCATGGTTTTTCATATATGCTCTTCAAATTCACAAGTGACTCCTCTTATCAGCTTTACAAGTGTCTTTGTGAACCTTGAACTTCATTCTTCTTTTCTCTCTCAAGTTCTATAAGAACTAGCCATTTTGGCATTGTATTGGATGTTCCACTTGAGTATGGCAAAGCCCTGATCATTTGTATAAATTTTGATAAATAAAATTACTAATGTTTACCTCTTACATGACTATTCATAGTGTTATTTACTTGAATGTTGAATTTTCTTAGTGAATACTATGGATTCTTTAACAAGTAGTCACATTCTCTCACCTATTTATAGCTTCTTCTTATAGGGCATGTGATGTGTTCTAGGAAATGTCAAAGTTTAAGTGAGTTAGTTTTTGTTAATCAGACTCACACCCTTGTGAAGGTAGTTTTAGGCCTTCATAGAATGCTAAAACATGTAAATAATCCTAGGCTATGGCTGGCCCAATCAATGTATTGAATCTTCAGATTCTAAAGGCTAGCTCCCTTTGGTGTATCACTTAGGATACCTAGTCTACACTACAAAATACCAAGCAAAAGGGAAGATGGAAAAGGTAAGAAATAAAATTTAAGGGAAATCCTATATAATTATGGTGATACAAAAAAAATATGACCTCCATCTACTTGGCATGCACTGAGAATATTGATGAAGACATGAACCTGATTACACTACTCAAATGGTAGCCTTTGAGCATCAATATTTTGCATAGAGGTTCGATCTTGATGCATGATATAAGGTAATTTTTCAAAAGGTCTATCAAAGACACTAGAGAGAGCTTGCACTTTCCATACAAACAAGATGATAGAGCATACTATGTGACCTATAAGGATGAGCTTAACACCTAGAAATAGGTATGATAGAAAGGATAAGATGAGAATAAGCCTTAGCTATCACTTTAATCTCCCAATAGACCATGAAAATACACTAAAATACAATTTTTTCTTGTAAAATTTTTGTCTTATTCATGAAAAGAGGAAAAATACAAATGTTCTCCAAGCTTGGCCTTACCACAACATGGGTTTGAGGATTTCTTATCTCTTTCATTTTTTTTTTTAGTATTTTGGATTGAAAATAGATCCTTTACAAAGGCTCCAAAGCTTGTATATATAGAAGAAAATACAAAAGAAAGAAAATGAATCACGTGTTTGAGTAAAGAATTGAGAGAACAAGTCATCAATGACTATAAATCACTCCTTGGTGTTATTGAGATCTTTTGCATTGAAAGCATGCAATTACTTTAATCATGAGATCAGCCATCCAAAATCACCAAAAATCTCATTGAGCCCCTAGTGAATCTGAGTCTCACTTTTAGAACTGAAAGAACCATGCTTGAAGACAGTTACATGTATTTAATTTTTTCATGTTCATACTCTAATTAGATGTAACTAATCAATATTAGGTCACTTTGCATGTTCTAAATGTAGGCTATAACCATGTTGATCAAAGTCAAAAGTATAAGTCCTCATCATATTTTCTTATTGGATATTTAAATCCACTAGAACCCTTTGAAAACTTGGCCTTATGTAAATAACTACTTACAAGGGCTCAAACTTGACATTTTTAGGTCCATCATTGGATAATTGAATACCAATGGCTATTTTCTAAGGATGAAGTTGACATTTTCACAACTATCATCAATTCCGTTAAATCATTTCCTTCAAATTTTTTCTTCATCCATTTCTCTTGAAACAATTAATTCATAGATTTATTTCACCCTTCTATTTTGGCATTTTTATGCCAAGCCAATTCCTTTAGACTTTTTTCCTTTAGTCACTTTCCCAAAAGAGAAAGTCTTTAGGACCTTTGTTTGGGGCACCTTTATGGTGAAGAGATCCTTCAAAATTTTTTTAAGTGCCCTTCAACTTTTCTAAAAATGCCCTTCAAAAACACTAAAAATACCCTTCATCTTTCTTGAAATGGTCTATCAAAAATGTTTAAAATACCCTTTTCAAAAGGAAATTACCCTTCACCTTTTTTTAAAAATGCCCTTTGGCCTTATTGAAAATGCCCTTCAATTTTTTTTGAAATGGACCGTTGGATTTTTTGAAATAGACCATCATATTTTTAAAAAAAACCTTTTGTATTTGGAATTGTATTTTGGAAAAATGCCTTGGATCCTTTAGGAAGGACACTTTACATGATAAGTTCCCTTTGAAACCTTTGAATTAGGTCACTTTACTTGCCAAATATCCTTTGGGGTTTTCAATGAGAAAAGTACCTTTGGGGAAATTGAAAATTATCTTTCAAAAATTTATTTTAGACAAAATGTCTGAAATAATTCATGACATTTTGAACAAATACTTAATCAAATGAAGTAACTTGCCTTGAAAAGCTCATCCCAAAAATATCCTTATCCATCAAGTTTTCTACTCCTTACTTACTTCATAATTATTTGGTGAAGTAATTGATATGACAAAACTTGATGTCTTCCTTCTATTAAATCTTGAAGTATATCTTCTGCTTGTGAAAACTTGAAGTCTTCTACTTCTCTATTTTGAACTTCTCTAAACAACATAAATACCTTCTTACAAAGAGCAAGACAAGTGAAAGAAAAAGACCCTAAATTGCCTAAATTGAGGACATGTTAAACATGGGTTCTTTAAATAATCTTTAGGGATAAATAACTGACTCAAAAAGCAAATTGGCATGATATGCAAAGCTTTGAATGATAATGGTGGAAATTTGACCTATGGGGTCAAAATTTTCAACATTTTGGTGACTCAACTAGGAAGCATGCCTATTATGCTTGAGAACCAGACCATTTACATGACTCCTAGACTCACAAAGTAATGAAATTTTTTATCCATGACTACAAATTCTATTTTGACTTGGCATGAGACAACCTTCATCTTCCAAAACAAGAAGGGAAACACACAAAATAGGAAAAATAAATAAACAAATCAGATGTGCAAATAAAGTAATTACCTAAGACAAAACATAAATAAACTAGTGTGATTGAACAACACTTGGAGAAAAAAACTAACTAACTATGTACAAGGAACTTAGCTCTTCAGTACCAATGTTTTTAATGTATCTCATTAATTGGGATTGGAATCTCTTCACCATCCATCTTTGCAAGTTGGAAGGCATTATGGTATTTGTACCTAAAGATTGTGTATGGGCCACTCCAAAGGGAATCAAACTTTGTGTGCCTTCTTAGTTTAGCTCTATCCTCATCCCACTTGAGGACCAAATCTCTTTATTTGAAACTTTATGAAGAAGCTCCTTTATCAAAAGCTCTCTTCACTTATGCTTGATGAATTTCCATGGCTAGCATGGACTAATTTCTTATCTCTTCTAAATCCATAAGCTCAACATATTTTATCTCATAGGCTCATTCTCTAATAACTCAAGTTTATTAATTAGTTCTAAAGTAAGAAACTCAAGAGAAATGGGCAACCTTGCTTCTTTACCATATACTAGCTTGTATGGAGAGTTGGTTATTGATCTTTTGTAGGTGATCCTATCAACCCATAGATATGACTTCAACTTGAGATGCCATGACCTCTGATTGTATTTAATAGTCCATTTTATGATCTTCAATAGGTTCTTATTCATAGATTCAATAAGGCCATTTCCTTGTGGATAATAGTTTGATTAAGTAAAAAGATAAATACCATGTTGGACAGCCCATTGGATGATCTTAGGTCCCATGAAATCCATTACATTATTATAAATAATAGTTGAAGGAACTCCAAATATAGTAACCAAACCTTCATGTAAATCTAGAACATTGGTTTTATTTACTTCTTTCAATGCCATTGCTTTTATCTAACGTGTGAACTAATCTATAGTAGTTATAATCCATTTATTTCCTAAACTTGAAGGAGGATTTATGAGACCAATGAAGTCCAATCCCCATTGGATAGAGGGCTTATCCATTGCAATTGGTTGAAGAGGTAAGACTACAAGTTTCACTTTTCCTACAAACATAGCACACTATTTTCACTTCTTAACCCATGCATGACAATCACCAAATATAATAGGTCAATAGTACCCACCTATCATGATCTTAATAGCTATATTTATTTTAAAAAATTCCTCCACTATGTATATCATGGAATTATTCATGCAATCTTTGATTTTGGCTTGGATCTATACACCTTAGAAACATACCATTGATATCTTGAACAAAACACCATCAACAAGCAAAAATGGAATTGATTGAAACCTATACTATCTTCCTTTTGAAGTACTTAGATGAGAGGGATAAATACCATATTGGATATAACTTACCAAGTCATGACACTAGATGTAACATGAGGTATTACTAACTACAATCTCTTCATCATTTGACACCAAAACAACATCATTAGTCTCTTGCAAGTCTTAACCTAGATACTCACAATGTCCTTTGACTCTAATCAAAATTTTGACTCTAATTTACACATCATACTCCATTAATTTGGTTATCCAACCAGCTCTCTTCTCATTTATATATTTGTTTAAAAGGAATTCCTTAATGCTTGGATGAGCAACCATTAGATATATCTTATTACTAGACAACAAATGTCTAAACTTATTAAGGGATATTATGACTAAAGGTACATGTTTTCCATGAAAGTGAAACTTGTTTCATGCTCTTACAAGCCTTCACTAAAGAAATATATTAGCTACTCCAAACCTTCATAATTTTTTTGCATAAAAATGCCTAAAATAGTGTCCATACTAGCATATGTATACAAAATGAAATCCCTTATGAAATATAGATTTATAAGTGTAGGATTACTAAATCTGGGCTTTTTAATCTCCTCAAAACTCTTTACTCCTTCTTTGGACCACCTAGAAATATGATTTTTCTTAAGCATGGATATAAGTGGCTTAACTAAAATGGAAAAATATAAAATATATCTCCTTATGAAATTGATTTTCCCTACGAAGCTTTGCAAAGCCTTTTTATGCTTAGGCAAGGAGAGTTCAAGAATAGAGTTTACCCTTTCAGAATCTATGATTAAACCATAGTTTAAAACCACATTTCCAATAATATTACCTTCATGAACCAAGAAGACACACTTTTTGGGATTTAGAGATACCCCAAATTGCTTACACCTTTCAAACACATGCTTGAGATGAACCATGTGATCACTTGTACTCTTTGAAAACACTATTATATCATCCAAATAAACAAGTAAAAACTTGTTAAGAAAGCCTTGGAATTCCATATCCATTGCTCTATGAAAGGTTGCTTTAGTATTGGATAAATTGAAGGGCATATTTCTGTATGCAATTGTCTCCCACTTGGTTGTAAAGGTTGTCTTAAATTGGTCCTCTTCCTTGACCAAAATATGATTGTATACACTATATCCATCCAACAAAGAAAACCTCTCTGAACCTATAACCATCTATAAAATTTGTTCCATTGATGGAAATGGATAGTGATCTTTGAGTGAAGCTTTGTTCAAATAAATAAAGTCAACATACAATCCAATCTCACCATTCTTCTTCTGTACTAGAACAAGATTTGCCACCCAAGTTGACTTCTTGATTGGAAATATAATAACTAACTTTATGAGCTTATGAAGCTCAACTCTCATCAAAGGGTCAAGCTTAATATTAATGGGTCTTTATCTTTGTCTAACTAGTTTAGTTTCAACCTCTAACTCAATGGTGTGTTGAGCTAGACTTGGGTCAAATCCCTTGAGATCACTATATTTACACATAAATACATCAATAAAACTTGTGCATAACTCAATTCAAACTTTTTTTTGTGAAGGAGTCCATACCTTACCCAACTTCAAATTCTTACCAACTGCAATCTCTACATTGTCATAGTGCTATTATTTTATTGACAAGGATAACTTCTCTTTCCTTAACTCATCATCATCACTGAAAATGTTCTCAAGTGTGACCAATCCCTTAGGTAACTTATTTTTTTAGTTGCACAATATGATCACCATATTACTGCAAATAATTTGATTCATTTTTTGATGAAAAATCAGCCTCTTCTTGTAAGAATCTCACAATTTGATTGTCATCTTTGAACACTTGCCAACTTTCATGATTATCTAGAATAAAAGGCCTTAAAACCACCTTTATGTGTGACTAATTTTTTTCACTTTTTATATCAGTTGGGATACTAAATTCTACCCCAATGGTAGCTAACCTATCTGCATGTTTATTCTCACCTCCTAGTATTGAATGAATGTTAAACGCTTAAAAATATTTAAGTAAGTCCCATATTCTATGCTTATAAGATTAAATAAATAATTTTTTAAAAATATATAAACCTATTACTTGATGAACTATAGGTTAACTATCACGAAAAAATTGCAAAGTGTTGACTTTCATCTTCTTAGCCCACGATAAACCATGAACTACTGCCTCATACTTTGCAACATTATTTGAAAAACCAAATCAGAACTTAATATAAGAGAAGTAACTTTGATTTATTGGATAAAAAATATCATTATGGCCCTAGTACCATGTTTATTACTTGATTTGTCAAAGTAAAAATATCATAAACCTTCACTAGACTCATCATCCTTAACCATGGCTGGAATTGGTGCATCATTATCATGAAGGAAATACACACCAAGTCATTATTTTTGAATTAGATTATAAGGATCATTATCATCAAAATTATAATCCCACTCATCAAGAAAAAAGTGTATAACTCCATCCAAAATTGATTATTT
The DNA here is from genome assembly GCA_037957365.1 of Torreya grandis. Taxonomy (NCBI): domain Eukaryota; kingdom Viridiplantae; phylum Streptophyta; class Pinopsida; order Cupressales; family Taxaceae; genus Torreya; species Torreya grandis. The sequence goes on along the minus strand of JARHVA010008869.1, from coordinate 337,178 downwards.
TTCTACTCCACTAGTTTTTTGTACCTCATCTGAGATGATATAGTTAGTGTTTACAACACTTGACATATATGGCTCCAAAGAAAATGTGTAATAAGATTAGAATGAATTTTTAACTTAGTAATATACCTAGTTATAAACATAAAATAAGTCCAATCATATGATAAATATCGCCCAATCTTTGAGGTAAAGTCCATTGAAAGGTACATAGCGAAGTAAGGAGGTAAGTCTACCACAATAACATCTTGTTGAATAGTAACATTGGAACAAACATGTAATGTCAATTTTATATATTTGATTATTCATAGAATATTTTTTGGTGACTATCCAATTGTAATACCCCTTTAGTATTTGGATCATAAATAAGGTCAATCTTGTCTACAATCTACTTAGGCATAACTGTGTTACTAGCTCCACTATCCACCATATAGTTATGAACCAAAGTATCACTGACTATCAAAGACATGTAAAAGGGAGGAGTTTTATTTTATTTTATCTCATTTTTTTCCACTTTTACCATCTTATTTACTTTTTTTACTTTTTTCTTAGTTGACTAATCTAAATTAGTTAAGACAACACCTTTCTCAACCAATTTTAGAGATAATTTGAGCTAAAAGCTCTTGGATGAGCATATATTTTTGTCCTAGAATGGAAATATAATCCCAAATAATAATTATCATATTATACTTCTTCATCTAATCGAATATATTGAAATAACACCCACCAACCTTTGGTTACACTTTCTGTAGCACTGGCTACTCATGAACTAGAGGTATTTGATGAACTTTAATAACCTCTATATTCTAATTTTTTTGAGTTGTAGGGGAAGAAAGTTCATATTTTTTACTCTTAGAAACAACATTAGGAGTACTTGAAGCATTTTTCACCTCTTGAGCCTCATCAATGGCTCTTATTTTAGCTCTAGTTATAGCTATAGCTTGACCACTTGCATTCTTATTTTCAACACCCTAAGTAAAAACAACATGATCATCCATTTACCAATTCACATTAATGGCATTAGGATGACCTTGAACTTCTTGTGTTTATCCTTGTGATGCCAAAATTTTATCTTGTACTGAACTCCTTGAAAATAATAATCTTCTTATGTCATTTATAGCATAGTGATGGTTTGTGATATGAAGTCTTAGTTTTGAGCATCATTGAGATTTGAGGGCTGCCAACCTGAATCTTACATCAAGATATTTTGAGGTGGGATGGGGAAAATGGATCTTGAATTATAAGGAACATTAGGATCAAGGGAAACATATGGCTTAGTTGGAGTTATGGTTCCTTCTACTTGGTAAGCTGGTCTATTCTCTCTATAACCCTGATAAGGAGGCTTTTGATCTCTAAGGGGTTAATAGGTAGTTTGATTTTGTTGTTGATAAGGCCTATTATCCTAAAATTATTGACTCTTGATTTGTACTATTATCAAGCCTTTCAACTCTCCTAGCTCACTAGCTTGACTAGTAGGGGCTATAATTTGAGCTTGAGGAGATGGAATAGGAGATAAGGATGGAATTTGAGGGGTTGGAATAGACTTCAAGTTTATGAATATATGCATTGGAGGTCTTGGAGAAAGCTTACCAACTTGTATCAAACTGTTCTCTACCCTTATTGTAACCTCATAAGCATTTAGAAAATTAGTACCACCCATTGACTGTATCATCACAATAATGTTAGAGTTAAGGGATTTTAAATAATAAAAGAATTCATATTCAAGGGATGGCCTAATTAAAATAGGTATCCTATTCCATGTTTTTTGGAATATGTGGTTAAAATTAGACATGAACTCAAGAGGAGATCTCTTTATGGTATTTAATTGCTCAACAAAAGAGAGGTGATCAGATTTGTCCTCAAATTGCTTGAATAAGGCTACACCTAATTCATCCTAGGTAGAAATGGAGTTTAGAAAGAGGTTTCTATATCACTGCAATGCTTTTCCTTTGAAGGAAGAAAAAAAGCAATCTAATGGCAACATTATCCTAAATAACATTATGGACTAAACAAAGATTAGCTACATCTTGGATGTGCTCAATATTGGTTGTTTGATTTTATCCTAAGAATAATGGGATAATCTTGAGGGAAAACATAGGAATTTCATAAAAATAGGCTAAATTTAGCTGGATACCTCTATTAAATGGAATAAACACTTGGTTTTTGATAGCCATTTGGATAGTGGGGATCGGCGTGTTTAGAATAGTAGGATAACTAGGAGACAAATGTTGTTTTTGAGGATATGGATTTGTCATACTAAACCTTGATCTCTTATATGATGGAGAAGATAAATCAATAAATTCAAAAGGAATACCTTTACTATTTGACCTTGTGGTAATCTTTAGCATGAAAGAATTGCTTGAATGATGTTATGAACTTTGTAACCTGAAGAATCTTTAGCTTGTGATGAATATGGTCATTCTCCTACTGCAAATGCTTCTCCTTAGCTCCAAACTTTAGCTATTCCAATGAGTAGGATTCCCACTAGGCATGCCAAAAACTATTGTTAATCAGACCTTCACCCTTATGATGGTAGTTTTAGGCCTTCATAGTCTACTGAAACATGGAAACAATCCTAGGTTATGGGTGGCCTAATCAATGGATTGAATCTCTAGATTATAAAGGCTAGCTCCCTTTGGTGTATCACTTAGGATACCTAATATATACTAAAAAATAATGAGTAAAAGGGAAGAGGGAAAAGGTAAGAAAGAAAATTGAAGGGAAATCTTGTCTAATGATGGTGATACACCAAAAATATGACCTCCATTTACTTGGCATGAGATGAGAAGATGGATGAAGACATGAACCTGATTACACTAATCAAATGACAAACTTTGAGCATCAATATTTTTCATATAGGTTTGGGCCTGATGCATGATCTAAGGTAATTATTTAATAGGTCTACCAAAGACACTAGAGAGAGCTTACACTTGCCATACAAACAAGATATTAGAGCACACTATGTGACATAAAAGGATGAGCTTAACACCTATAAATAGGTATGATGGAAAGGACAAGATGAGAGGAAGCCTTATCTATCACTTTTATCTCCCTATAGACCATGAAAATACACTAAAACACAAGCTTTTGAGGAGGTATGAATTCTATCTTATTCATCAAAAGAGGCAAAATACAAATGTTCTCTGAGCATGGCCTTACCGCAACATAGTTTCAAGGATTTCTTATCTCTTTTTTTATTTTTACTATTTTATATTAAAAATCAATCCTTTACAATGGCACAAAAGCTTATATATATAAAAGAAAAGATAAAATAAATAAAATGAATCACATGTTTGAGTTAGGAATTGAGAGAAGTCATCAACGAATATGGATCACTTCTTATTATTCTCGACCTACTTTTAATTAAAATCATGTAATTAATTTGATCATGAGATTAGTCATCCGAAATCACCACAAATATCCTTGAGCCCCTCATGTATTTAAGTCTCCTTTTTGGAACTAAGAGAGCCATGCTTGAAGGTAGCTACATACTTTTTTTTTACATGTTCATGTTCCACCTTGATGCATCTAATTGAGCTTGGGTCACTTTACATGTTCTACATGTAGGTTTTAGATCATGTTGATCAAATTCAAAAGTATACATCCTCATCATCTTTGCTTATTGCATATCAAAATATACTAGGACCCTTTGCAAACATGGCCTTATGTAAATAGCTACTTGTAGGGGCTCAAACATGATGTTTGAAAGCCTATCATTAGATTTTGAATCCTAATGGCTATTTTCTAAGGTTGAAGTTGACATCTACACAATTATCATCAATTCAATTTGATTTTTTTATTTGGCCATTTCTCTTGAAAGAATTCATTAAGAAATCTAATTCACCCTTTTACTTTGACATTTTTATATCAAGCCAATTCCTTTAGAATTTTTTCCTTCGACCACTTTCTCAAAAAATAAAGTCTTCAGGACCTTTATTTGGGGTACCTTTATGGTGGAGAGATCCTTCAAAAATTTGTTAAGTGCCCTTTGGATTTTTTGAAAATGCCCTTCAAAAACATTGAAAATACCCTTCAAATTTCTTGAAAAGGTCTTTTGAAAACCTTGAAAATACCCTTTCTGAAAGGAAAGTACCCTTTCGATTTCTTGAAAATTTCCTTTGGTTTTTTTTGAAATGAACTATCAATTTTTTTAAAAGAACCTTCTAACTTTGGAATGATCTTTCAAAAAAATGCGTTGGATCCTTTAAGAATGACACTTTACATGAAAAGTACCCTTTAAAACCTTTGAATCGAGTTACTTTTCTTACTAGATATCCTTTGGGATTTTCACCAAGAAAAGTACCTTTAAGGAACTTGAAAAGTACCTTTAAAAAATTTGTTTTGAACAAAATATCCAAAACGATTCCTGACACTTTGAAAAAACACTTAGTCAAATGAAGTAACTTGCCCTTAAAATCCTAGCCCAAAAATGTCCTTGTCCATCAGGTTTTCTAATCCTTACCTACTTCAAGATTCTTTGGTGAAGTAACTGATATGACAAAATTTGATGTCTTCCTTCCATAAAATCTCAAAGTATATCTTCTAATTTTGAAAGCTTGAAGTCTTCTACTTGTCCCTTTTGAAGTGCTCTAAGAAACATAAATATGTTCCTACAAAGAACAAGACAAGTGAAATAAAAAGACCCTAAATCACCTAAATTGAGGACCTATTAAACATGGGTTCTTTTGGGAATCCTCAAGGATAAATAACTGACTCATAAAGCAAATTGGCATGCTATGCAAAGCTTCAAATGATAAGGGTGGTAATTTGACATGTGGGGTCAAAATTGTCAACATTAGTCTCTTCATTAGTGTCATTTAAGTCCTCTTATCTAGTCTTCCTAGCTTGGCACATTCATCCATAACCCCACAATGTAATATTGATACAAAAATACATAGATTAGAGAGTGTATGTTTAATTATCCTTTGATTTGAAGTGTAATATGTATTGGCTGGATATCATCAGTCAATTTGGTGTATCACCTCCCTTATATTAGATTAATTTTAGTTATCCTTCTCCTTTTACACCCCCCAAATTTAGTAGTAGTTACAATCCTAAGTGGTACATCAAGGGAGGTAGCCCTATCTAGAGTTTCACCTCATTTCTTAGGCTGTCCACAAGCCTAGAGGTGATTCCATTGTGTCACTTGGATGAGGAGATCCTTGCATCTCCTCAAAGGGTGAAAATCCAAGTGATAACTATTTTTGGCATACTTGGTGGGATTCCTAATCTAAGAGATTAAGAGATTCTTGGTTTTATCTCTCAATAATCACTATTTGGCAGCATCTTCTCAAGCATCAATGACAAATCTAAAGATATATTAGTTGGTCAAGCAGCCCAAGTTATCCTTTGAATATTGATGTTAATAGGGTTTCTTTGTGTTCTTCCTCTCAATGAAGATATATGACTGACTTTGGTGTTGATTTCTTGTTTACACAAGTTGGTGAAGCATTTCAAGCTTGTGCCATTCCCTATCAATATGAAGAAGTTCTTGGTCAATCTTGTCATGACCCTTACCAGCCCAAATATGATTTTCATTAGCCTCAATATGATCATATCTACCCCATAAATTATTTTTACTAGTCCTATAATTAGCCTTATCTATGTCATGCTCCTAATAAACCAAAAACATTCCTCAAGCCAACCCATTTCCACCTTAAAGAAGACACTCTTGGGATATGAGAGATATATGTTGGATTTTGATACTCTTAGGGGATGTGGCTAAAATATTCCTAATCATTCCATCCATCAAGTGAGAAATTCGTTAGAACTAGTAAAAAGGGATAATTGGCAAAGACTCACAAGTGAAATGCTAGATGTGAATGGTTTTATTTCTTCCTTAGAGGATAAATTTAGCATTTACGAAAGGAAACATCACCAAAATTATCAACCTTCATATCCACTTCCCCAGTTTTCCTATTCATCATACATGGCACCTACTCATTAGCCAAATCAAGTATATCAAAGTCATTTTTTTCCCAATCAATTGGAGGAGAGAGTTGAAAAGGTAAATCTTATGTTTGAGGTAAATATTGATAGACAAATTGATTTGGCTAACATGCATATTCAATAATCAATGTTGGTATCAAAGGAAGAGGATTTCAAGCCCTCATTTCCCTCTCATATTACATCCCCACCACTACAAAAAGAGATTTGCAATCTTATCATCCCAAGTTGGAGTAAGATAGTGGAGTCATGGGTTAAAAAGGAGGAGAAACAACTTGACCAAGAGTGTGAAATTGAGAAGACATATAATCATATTTTCCTATGTTGGAGCAAGATAGTAGAGTCATGGGGAAAAAAAGAATATAGAAACATTATCTAAGAGTGTGAAGTGGAGGACAGAGTTGATATTTTAAAATCCCCTCCCACCCTTCCTCAAGAAGCTTCTTGTGCTCCTTGGCAGCCTTCATGCACTTCTTATCCTCATGATGATTGATATGAGATTCAAGAGAAACTTTTTCAAGAGAACTTAGCCAAGCAAATAGGGGAGATAGAGGCAAAGATGAAACTACTAAATCAAGGTGTGATGGGACTAAAGAGAAGATCCTATGCCTAAACACATCCCATCTACCCTCCCTCAAGAGCTTCCCAAAGAGCCTCCTACCTTGCATCCTAAATCTGATTTGGGGTTTTATGTTCCACCTCCACCAACTAGCTCATTTTGTCCTTACCCCATCACCATTTACCTTGATGGACCTATGGTATGGGAACCAAAGGAGTATTAGCTAGGTTATAAAGAAAGATAACTCTTACCTGAAGAAAGCCTACCTCCTTGGTAGCCTCATTGGGATAGATCACATGATTTAAAGATGCCTAGTCATGGAATCACCATGGAGTTGAAGATCTTGCAACCCTTGACAAAAGATATTAGATTATGATAGATGAAGTTTAATTTAAAATCCCTCAAGAGGTCTTAAGTGATGAAGATAAGGTAAGTCCTTATGTTGAATCTCTTTGCTTGGTTGATGATGAAGAATGTTTTCTTTATGTTGAAGAACCTATTTTGAGAGAGGAAAATGAAGAGGAACATGCTCAATTCATGACTGATAAAGAAGACCTCATGAGTTTTTATGAGGAATAAATCACTATAGGTGCTCCCTTTGGTGAATAAAATGGAAACTCACAAGCTTTTGCCTCCATATTTGAAGTGGAATGTGCTATCAAGAAGGGAGAACACTTTAAAGCCATCCCTTAAGAAATGGTATTCTTGAGAGAGTCTCATTAGATCAAGATAGAGTAATTAACACTTGAATATGATCTGATCAAAAATAAAGAAAAGGTGATTTATTTTATGGAAATTTCAAATTGGGTTGATGAGTAAGGATGTCTTCCTTTTTCCAAAGAGGAAGAAATGATCATTAACCTTTTTTTTTTATCACTTTTCAAGATACCATGGATAGGTAAGGACAAGTTCTTAATCAAATTTTCAATGGCTTTATTGAAATAATTAAAGTAGGCTATACTCCTCTTTAAGGAGACTATGAGCTGGTCAAAGATGTAGAAGGTAACGTTGGTACTCAAGTAAGTATGCAAAGGGAAAGTAATCTTTTAGATATATCATTTAAATAAGCATACCAATTTCATGATGACATGTTTGAAGTCATCAAGATGGGATATCACCCTCTCAACCATTTGGGAAAAACACATCAGCTCTTGAAGGATGGAATAAGCTCTTATTGGCCTCAATCTTCTAAAGAACATGAAACTACTCCTCTTGAAGCCATGCCTACTAAGGATATACAAGTTAATCATGATATGACGAGTGGGAAGTAGTATGAAGAATGTGAAAATTTTCAAGAGGAGTATGTCTTCACTGGATACCTATTTAAGGATGATCTACTTGAGATTAGATCAAGTGAAGTACCAAGAAAGAGGTTTGATTAATGAAGCATTCAACCTAAAGAGAAGCATGTTTGGAACTATGTTTCATCTCACCATGAGTATGATTCAAGAAGTTTTAATTTTGATCTAGGAAATGAGGTATGTTTAATTTCTAATTGTGCATAATAGGTTGTTTCCTAATTCCCCTAAGTGCTTGGAGCATATGTGTGTGTCTTGTGTGTTTGCTTTCTTTGTTGTGTGTCTTTTTCTTTGTGTGGTTTAGGTAGCCATTAGTTGTCTTATATTTTTCAATGGTCAAATGATTTATTTTTATTCTCGTTCCTCAGATGACTCCATAAACCCAATGGACCAATAAATCTACTGGCATAGTTAGTATAACCGGCATACTACCCCTATGAGTCAACAATTTATTGACCAAATTTGACTTTTAGGTGATATTTGGGTACCCCTAGTAAAACACTTGGATATTTAGGTCTATAAGGGGGTATAATATATTTTCATGAGGTGTTTTATAGGCTAATTGATGTTAACTAATGTTATATTATCTCTAGTCAATTAGTTTTTATGTCCTTATATCATGTTTTGGTCATTTGAGGGGTTGAAAAGGCGTATTTAATGTTTTATATGGGTTTCTTGGGAAATGTAAAAGTGTAAAAATGTGATTTAATGTTGCATGTGTCATTATAAGTCTTATATAACTGACATAATTGAAAATATAATAGGTTGTTTAGATAATAGTATGTTTTCTTAAAGAAAAAAGGGGAGATTGGCACTTGTACAACTTCCTTGGGAACTGTGCCACTTGGAAAAGTTATAAATGTGACTATTCAGAATCACCAAAATAATTTCCAGATTTTTTTTTTTTTATGTGCTATTTTTGGCCCAAAACCATTCTGCCCTTTTCTTGCCTTTCTAGACATGTAGAAGTGACTTGCAGGTTTGTACTTGGTATGGCCAGTAAAAAGAGTTTCAAGTAGAATTATTTTGGCATGTTTTTGTAAACTTATATCCCTTAATTTTCATAAAAATATGTTTTATAATGATCAACTTTGATTCATGAACCATTCTCATGAATTTGACTATAAAAATATACCAATCAATTTGGGCACCCTTCAGGGTTTGGTTTTATTTGGGAAAGTTAATCAATTTTAGATATTGATATTGGTTATAGAGGATTTTAAACATACCCTATAATATTTTAAATTATTGGTTTCATATTTAGAGCTTTTTTTATGGGCCAATAACGTCAAATTTATAGACTAGTCTTTTTTGGGTACAACAAGCAATTTTTCTTCATTTATAGAGTTTTTTACTTTTTCAATGGATCCAAGAAGTTGTGATGATTTATTTATTATGTTTCCAATTTTATTTTTATCTCATGTCCTCTCAAATTAATTTATCCAAAGCATATTTCCATAATATTGTAGTCATATACCATGCTTACAAATATTCAACCATTAATGGGCATCCACAGGTATCATCATGAGGATATTTATGTTGAAAAGAATATATGAAATGTCCTTAACAATTTAAGGACCAAATAAAATTTTTTATATGAGATTTTAATAGCATGATAGGTCATGAAATATGCTCATTTCCAAAATTTAGACCTACTGCCTATGTGGAAAATAACCACCTACAGGTGGCCTGATATAGAGAGTTAAGGAGTCCTTATGTGATGTTGAAACAAGGAATGAAATTAATTTTTCAAGTCATCATATGTTAAAGGAATCCTAACAGACATTTTATAATTAATATATTGATGAATTAAGTTTATAATGATTTCAAAAGGAGGTTGACTAAGTTTGAGACACAGTCCCTAAAAAGTGCAAACATAGGTCTAGGGTGTTTTTGTAAACCTTTTATGACATGCATTCCAAGAATTTTCATTCATGTGAATGAACTTTAATCGTACCCTATATCATGAAGAATCATTATTAAAATATTGAGAGGAATTTTACAAGTCGAATATGGTCATTTGAGGTCTCAAAGTTGCCAATAAAACACTAATTTCCTTCAACATTGTCTACATGAATGTGAATCTAAATGAGGCCTTTTCCATTCAAAATTTGTGACTTGACTTTGATATCCCAATGGAGTGTTTCTATATTATTAGGATAACATTCATGAGTATATAATTCACCTAAAATAATGATACTTGGTGTTTTGAATTCCCAAGCATACCCTCAATCCATACATAGGTAGGAAACACATACCTACAACAAAACAATTGTTAGTGAGCTACGAAGAGAGGTTCCTTGTGGTTTGATCTAGGTCCAAGCATGAATATATATCCAAAAAATATCAAATTAATATAGAGGAGGAATATGAGTTTTTGAACATTGTTTTGGAGTTTAATCAAGCATGATACCTACAAGAAGAGCTTCTAACCAAGAAACACAGTCAACTGTGATTAAAAGTAGACAGTGAAATGAAAATGTGCCTAAGTGAGATTTCAAAGCCACCAAGGTTGAATAAAATGAGTAAAAACCACATATAAGACATTTTTAAAACTTTAAATAAGTCCTAATCATACTTCAAGGCCTAAATATATTAACGAATACCTTCAACCAAGGGTCCAATAGGTAGGAGTTCACAATCATAGCAAGAGGATCCAGTATCTAAACCTAAAAAGTATATAGGTGAAATAAAAACTCACATAGGAAAATTTTGATATTAAGTGTTTTAAAAATTAACATGGTACATATCCCAATATGAATCGACACCCTTAGAACTTCATTTTTTCCTCAACATAGTTGACTATGTTGACTGGGTAGGTAGTGAGATGAAATAGTATGTCTAATGGATATTTTAGGCTTATACAAGGTGATATTATTAATAAATGATAAAATACCATGTAAATTTTATATGAAGGTTATATCATTATTTTATAGACAAACTATGTTAATATGCCTATAGATACCCCTCACATGAGCAAAAAGTATAGTCAAAGATAAGAAACCTAGTTTGGTGAATTCATGAGATAGAGGGTTATTGAGGGGTAAAAGTGATAATAATGAAGATTTTAAAAAATATAGAATGAAAATTAAAACATACACAGGCTATTTACAGTGGATATCAAGCAAAAAAAGGGATCTTATAGAACAAAACATAGTCCATTGAAAACATACCCTACACATAGTCCTTTGCATAAGTCTGTCTTATGTTTTGGGTGAGTTAAGAGGCCATATGACCTATTAAAGATAATTTTTTTTTTTGTAAGTTGTCTTATTAAATTTAATAATATGGTACAAAAATTAATTTTTTTGATAAAATAGGGGAAGTTCCCTCTATTTTGTCTCAAATAGAAGGCACTTCCCCTCACACAAAGACTGATAGTTTTGGTAAAGAATGATCAGAGAATGATCTAAGGGATAAGGAGAACGTTAAAATAAAGTTATGAATATAAATACTATATATTAAAATTAAATATCAAGGGAGTATTTCCAATAGGAAAGTCCAAACACCATAAGATATAGTTAGACATAGTAGGCAGAGTTAAGGCCTAAACTCCAGATGCAAGGTCAAATCCAATCTTAGTAGGAAATATGATTTCCACATTGTTAAAATATGTGTATGATATAATTTTATATGTTTTGGATATATTTAAATACAAATAATCCCATCAATATATTTTAAACCCTTAGAGGAGCACTCAGGCCTAAAGACAAGATTAAAGCCTATAAGGCAAAAGAGGGATCACTTCATTTTATAGCATAAGATATGTCATCCACCATATTGGAACATGTAAATGGTGTAATTATATAATTTTTTGAGCTATTATGAGATAGGGTAAAAATTAAAAATATGTTTTAAGCTCGAAGGTGTAAACAAGCCTCTTAGGCATGACTAAGCCTAACATCTAAATGGGGGTCCATTACACTTTTAGCATGAAATGAGCATGTCTAAATTTTGGAGTATGTTTTTAATATCAATAAATAGGTTAATATAATATTATAGGGTAGATAAAACATGAATAAGTTACCTTTTTGATATTAAACCCATTCCTACATGCAGGAAAAGAGGAAAAGAGAATGATAGGTCAAGTTATGATGCTCATATCTCCTTGGAGGTTTTTCATGGTAGGCCAATAAGTTTTTAAATTATATTAAGGGTGTTTAAAAACAATTTTGTGGATTTTTTTGGTAACTTATATTTCCAATCTTTATGAACCAAGCTTAAGACCCGAAACTACTAAAAACCCTCTTAAACCCTAAGCTAGGACCCAATGGACAAGATGAGCTTGGAAAGAGAATAAAATGGCACATTTTTAATAGAATAGATATTTTTTGTTGAATATTAATCTCTAAATATAAATTCCATGCCATCTAAATATATAGAATTGTATGGAAATGGTGCAAAATAGGATCTTTTAAACCCTTTTTTATGTTTTGTAGGTTTTAGGAGTCAAGAGATGAAAAAACTTTGGGTGAAATATTGATAATTAATATAAATAATAATATTATTTTAATTCCATTAATAAAATTCAAGTTCCCCAATTAGGTGATTCACCTCAGCCAGTCAAATCTAGCATATTAGATAAGCTAGTGAAGAAGTTGAAAAACTTCAAGTGAGCTCATTTTAAGGTGATATTGATTATTATTTATGAATGAATGGTATTTAAAAAATTAATTCACTTCATCCCATGTATTTTAATGTATAAATTATGACTTTTTGTAAGCCAAGTGTGCAAGGTGCATGGAAGATCAAGTTTCTAGACAATAAATGATGATGGCTCCTTTCTAGTTGATTTAAGAAGACTAGGCATGGAAAAAATGTATGGATAGGTATGTATAATTTCCCTAACATGAATTAAAATCATCATAACTTTTCCTAATTAGTTATGGTATGTTCAAATAGAGGCAATCATGAATGAAATTTTCCTATGCAAAATGAGGAGTTTTGTGCCACTTTTCATGAAGTTTATGACTTGAATTGACACTTTTAACTCCTAAAATTACATGGTTCATCCCATATCCTACTCACATGAACAATTAAATCATTTTATCATCTTGATATGTTTCCTTGTGACCCTTGAACTTTTCTCTTCTTTTCTCTCTCAAGTTCCATAAGAACTAGCCATTTTGGCATTCTATTGGATGCCCCACCTGAGTATAGAAAATACCTAATCATTTGTATACATTTTTATCAATAAAATGAATAAGTTTTACATTTTCCATGACTTTTCATAGTATTTATTACTTGAATGTTTAATTTTCTTAGTGAAGACTATATACTCCTTAGCAAGTGGTCACATTCTCTCACCTATTTGCAACTTCTTCTTGCAGAGCATGTGATGTGTTCCAAGAAATGTAAAAGTTTAAGTGAATTAGTTTATTAATTATTTACATTCAATTCATCTTGTCTATTCATCCCAACTTTTCACATTCATCCATAACCCAACAATGTAACATTGATGCAAGAAGACATAAATTAGATAGTGTATGTTTAGTTATCCTTTGATTTCAAGTGTAATATTCATATGATTTGATGTCATCAGTAAATTTGGTTTATAACCTCCATTATATTAGATTTATTTAAATTATCCTTCTTTATTTTCACCACCCAAATTTATTAGTAGTTGCAATCCTAAGTGGTACATCAAGGGAGCTAGCCCTATCTAGAGATTCACGTCATTCCTTAGGCTACCCAAAAGCCTAGAGGTGATTCTATTATGTCTCTTAGATTAGGAGATCCCTTAATATCATCAAAGGGTGAAAATATAATTGATAAACTACCTTATGTGATCTAGTCCCCCATTTGACTACCATGATCCTATGATTATGTTGTGTTAAACTATCCCACATTATGCCAGAAGAATTGGTGATTAATAGATTAGTTTCATTTTATGTATTAAAATAAATAGACATGGTTATTAAATTATGATATTTTACTATATGATTTGTAACCCTCTCCTTTAGTGTTGTGTAATATGAGATCCCTTGGTTAGGTTTAAGATATCCAATTTGGTCATACCCTAGATATAAAAGTATAAAAATATATGTTAGTTTATTACCTTATCTAAAATTGGTTTTAGTAATTATGATAAGTTTTATATCTATCTCGAAGGTTTAATAAAAATTATGTCTTAGGGAGTTAAGGTGAAGCTATATTTTCTCACTCATCTATTCACACTATACATAAACTATGTGGGGTCTAAATATGGCATGCAAGATACATAGTTGCAATACATTTTTCATAGAATAACCCATTTAATTATTCCCATATATTTTTATGAAATTTTTTATATAAATATATCATGATTGTAAAAAATATCAAATTATACAACTTATAGTAGTTAAAATAGAAAAATGCTCCTAAATACAAGTATGGCATTTGATGAAGAAGAAACCAAAAAAATATAGATTCTAAAAGTGTGAACATAACCTAATAAATTATCTAGGACATTAATGGTGGTATAATTATGTCATATATAATCCTAACCAAGGAATAATAGTTCAAGTTCTAATCCTTTCCATGTATAGTTAAAGTTTTTAAATTTTACACACATTCTAAAATATCACTGCACATACTAGATTTGTATTCGTAATTCTAAAATTCATAATAGTGTGATTATTACAAAATTATTGGTATCTTTTACAATTCAATTATCAATTCAACATTTTCCTTTTGAATCCTTATTATTTCTATCCACCAAGGTAGATTTTAAAGCATATATTTGTATTTTTAAATGATATATATTCCTAGTGTATTCATTTTTTCTTATTTTGTTGATGAAAATTTTAAAGATAAAATATCACCCTAAAAACAAGTATTGCATATGTGGTTTATTTAAAAAAGAAGGGTTTTCCATCTCAAAATATCTTTGAATAATATAATGTTGTGGATATTAATGTAAAAACTTAGAGTAAAGTTGTTTTTAGGTCATATACATGAATGGTTTTGGATGTGGTTCATGGTTATGAGAACCTACTATCCTAGTGAAATCATAGGGATGGATTTTCCAATAAAGGAAAGCCACAACTCACTAGTTATATAATCACACATTAACACAAACTCAAATATGAAAAACATAAATGTTTTGATCATATCTTACTGTAAATAATGAGTTATGAAGAATATTAAAATGAATTAGCTACATGATATGCTTGGATATTAAGATACAAATGCAAGATTTCCTCATTACAATAATGAAGTCTCTTAGAATTATAACTACAGTAAAATTTAAACAACTTCCTATCGATGAAATTTTTATTCTCCCACATGAATTTATTTATCTAAATGGTCTAAACTCATTTAATTCATTAACCAACATGATTTTTTATAGGCTCCTCTAATTACAATGTGTCAAGAAAGATTCATGTAATATCTCATAAGTTGTCATGTCTCCCCATGGTTTTCTTGTTTCCCACTCAAGTCCAAATGAGTGATGTGTATACACACAATTTTATTTAAATTTATCAATTACTGATGCCTTTTCTCTTTCAAGAACTTATCAAGTCTCAATCCCTCTGAGTGGATTCCTTATAGGCTACACTAGGAAAAGGGTGGTCAAACCATTAGTGCTTCATAATATTATTTTTCTCTATACCACCACTTGAAACTAACACAAGTCCATATTATATGTTTCCCTAAACTTTGACACTTCGCTTACATTTTCTTCCAAGAAATTCACTTCCTCAAATAGCCCATGCCTAAGCCAAACCTATTTTTATGATCCTTCAAAAAAAATTTAATGGGTTGACCCTATTGTAGGAATTGATCATGTTATGGGACTAGGTTAGCCCAGATGACTTAGTCTGGGACCTAATGACTATATTTACTTAAGAACTAGGTTGAATGGGTTGAGTGTGTCATCTAAAAATTTAGAAGGGTTTACGGTTAGATCTAGTTACATAAACACATCTTTTGCCTCAATATTAATAAGATCTAGAGAGATAATAATTCATTTTGTACTTATTTATGATTTATCTTCCACCATTATACTTTAGGAGTCATTGCTTAGGGTTTACACTTAGGGAATAATATTGTCTTGTGGAAATGTCTTAGATGCATAAGATAAGTCTTATAACCTAGAGTTGACCTATCTTTGTGATCCTTATGAACAATAATAGCCTATTAGAAAGCATCATTGAGCAAGTGAGAGATTGAGACTTGATGGGTCCATCTTCAAGGTAGTTATTCCTAATTATTATTCCTCTATTTCGGTAGATATAATTGTATAAGTAATGGTTTGAGAATGTATTTATCTCTGCATGTATTAATATTACCTCTAGATTGAATTGAGTAGAGTTCTTATCTATATGTTTATTGATATGTTTAATATTCCCCATTTGTAGCACAATCTTTGGTGAGAAATATATTAGATTATTGTCTACTTTGATAGAAAACATATGACCTATAGAGGGTTATTGTGTGGTATTTATCGACTAGAGACTTTAAAACCCTCTCTAGTGATATTTTGTTGTAATAGACCGTATATTTAGGTCAAGAAGATAAATATTAGTCATGAACCCAATTGTCTAAATCTTCCAACAAGAGGAAGTGATAGTTTGATTTATCTTCTTTGAATTAAAATTGATTTATAAATCAACTCCACTTTCCCTTGTATAAAATGTGTGTCCTTATAATCCATTTTTAATATTATTAGAGTCAAATTTACATTACAATAAATTTAGAGAAAACATACTTAGAACTATGCTAATCACATTTATATAATCTAATTTTTCTTAGTGCAATCACTTTTACTTTATTTTCATGCATGAATGTTTACCTGTGAATTATTAAAAGTCTCTACATAATCTAAAATTTATGTTTATTATGATGGAAGGTGTATTTCACAAAGTAATATACTATTGTGTTTTTGTTAGATGATAACATATGGTAGAATTATGCCATGTAGAAATGTGCCTAGTAGTCTTTAGTAAAATATTCACTCTATGTTTTATGCATGGTTTGTCATAAAATAATTCTTTATTTCATGATTCTATGAATCAAAAGTATGATAAAAAAACTTTTATAACTGAAGCTAGTCCAACTTATGCATTAAAACTCCCTTTCACATTTATACTTTTTTGCTTTATTAAATAATTGAATCCTTTCACACCTTGAACCAAAGGTGGATAATTCACAAAACTAGAATTATCCCTTTTTTTAATGCAATATTTATCTACACTAGGGATGTTATTGCATCCAAATCCTTGGACAATAAAAAATGTTAGATCCCACTCCTAATTTAAAATCTATTAGTGTATATTGACCAATATCTATGAGATACAAATATGTCAATTCTTAAATTAAGGGATTCTTCCACTTTACTAATTAATTCTAGTATTTTTTCGTTCTTATCCTTTTGAAAACCTTGGATCTGAAATGGCCTCTATTTCCTAATCCTCTTTTTATGGCACTTGTTGTCTCTAATTATCTACATGATATATTTATTCATACTTTTAATCATCATTATTACATTCGTGATAATCATCTATATTAGACAAATTAGATATGGTTGATATGTTTATTACTTTAGGTAATTTATCACAAGCATTCACTAAAAAATTGAGCAACAATTTCCATGGTCATATTTTTTTCAACTTTGGTTTTTTGTATGTTTCACAAAGGAATTTATACTTATGCAAATGCACCAATAATAAATAAATTATTTAAAATTATTTACGTATTCACCTCATGTATAAATTATAATTATACTATATATTACTCTGTCATAACTTATTTTCCCCTTTTGGTGTATCTCACCATACAATTTGCATAGTATTTTGATTATGTAGTTATTTCATTTTTATTTTCGTTAACTTTGAAACTCTTGGGCTAACTCCACATACAATATAGAAATTTTTATTCCTAGTGCTCTTATTCCATTAATTTTTATACACATTTTTTTCTCATGCTAAAACCATGTCTCATTACTTTTGTTTATCACCAAAAAATAATCTCAATAAGTTTCCAAGGATTTTGTTCACAACCTTAGTTTATCCATTAGTCTATGGACTATATGTTGAATTTAAAAAAAATTGTTTTTCAATATTGTTCCATAATTTTTTCAAAAAATTTCTGCAAATCTTAGTTTATTTTTTATACTATGTTGCAAGGTAATCTAGGTAGCCTAATCACACTTGAAAGATCAAGTTCTTAGTGTTTATTGTGTAACTTGTATATTGACAAGAAATGAAATGTGCCATTTAAAAAAAAAAAAAAAAAAATCATTGTACATATGTATTCACTTAATTTCTCCATCCTTGGAAATACCTAAAAAAAACCCATGTTAATGTCATCCCAATGTTTCTTTGAAATAGGAAATTATTGATACAACCCTATGTTTTTAATTTCCATTTTACTAATTGGAAAAGCACACATTTCTACACATATATTTGTATTTTTTCATGCATCATTGGATAATATTAGCCATAAACCATTTTCATATGGTTTTTTAGCCCCAAATTGACCTGATCAATTTTTTTTAAAATTATCCTTTATTATATTCTCAGGCATCGACCCTCATGGTATACACAACTATGCTCCTTTAAACAACATTCCTTGCAAAAAATAATATAACCGTAGTTTTATATTAATAATTTTTGGCTCTATTCATAATATACAAGAATTATTAAAATATTCATCTTCTACATAGGAATCATTCATGGAAAAAAATCCCAAGACCTCCATTCGCATCTCATTCAATGGGAGATTCCTCCTACTAACCCATCAAAAACCTTATTTGATTTTCTAGTTTTTTGTATCAACATACATCAGTTTATTAGTATAAAATAAAACCAATTCATTTGTCGATGCCTAAAATTCACTTGGTTATTTATAAACTATAGCACATGATAGTCTATTCACAACATAAACTCCTTTAGTAAAACATAGTGACACTACTTCTTTAGTTATTTGACCATGGCATAAAATTCTTGGTCATAGAAAACATATTTACTCTTTGAATTTTTAAAATTTTCAATGAAGTAATAATATAAAAATACTCTATTATGTTAAAATGTCTCTAAATATTACATCACTAACATCCCAATCCACTTGGAAACAAGATTGATATCTGGTAGTGCCAATATTGGATAGTTAGTCACTTTATTCTTCAAATTATAAAATAAATGCTTATCTTATATTATACATATTAAATATTTCAAATATAATTTATTCACCTCAATGATCATTTTACATTTCCAATTTAAATTCCTAATGAAATTTCCATATAAACTTGCTAAACCATGAAAGGTTTTCGAGTTGAACATGATATTTTGTAATGACCACTGTATGATGGTAATTTTTTTTAATCCATGTTCAAACCTACTTGGGATATTACAAAACCAATTTATACAATATCCTTATACATATATGTAAAATTATTCACATATTTCAATAATTAATTTTCTCTCAACCATGATAACAACTTTATCAATTGTATTAGGCGTTCCTTGTTTGTCCTATTTAATACCAAAATGTCATCTCGAATAATTCATTCATGAGTCTCATGATATTGTTTGAAATTTTTCTACCCAAATGGGGTGTCCATCCATTCATACAAGACTTTCTTCATCTTAAATGCATTTTCCCACTTAGTAACTTCTCTAATCCTACCAACTTTTCAAGTCTATATTGGTAAATTAATGCACACTATTTAAACACTCCATTAGGTTGTTCATGTGGTAAAATGGATATCTCTTTGTAATTTTTATATTATGAATGGATCTCATATTTTGAAACATATACACTATCCTCCTTTCTTTGGTTCCAATTTTACAAATATGCCACTTTCATCCTTTCTTCACTTACAATAATCTAGATACTACTATGGGAGTTGAATTTCCATAATAAATTAATTATTCAATAACATTTTCACTTCTTCATT
>JARHVA010008869.1:310000-312500 GCA_037957365.1 Torreya grandis | reverse complement strand
AAATTAAATTAAAATCCATCATCCATGATATTATGTTGAAAAGAGACATTCATGAATTTTAAATTGTCAATATACGATGTATTTGAGTGAAATGTATATAAAAAATGATTTTTTTTAAAAATTATTATTCATAATGATTCATATTATAACATATATTTAGCAAAATTTTCAAAATTATTGAGTAACGATGTTGTAACATCCATTTTATTAATAGTTTAAGGATTGTGTCTTCTCTCTTGTATGTATGTATTTTGCATTTTATCCCTACTATTAGGATTCTATATACATTTTTAATTTTACCCATAGTGGTGGGATTTTATACAAGTAATGGTATATAGAATTCAATAACATATATTCAAAAAATATATTTTATGAAAAAAATACAATGGCCACAAAATATTAATGTACTAATCACAATGTATAGTCTAAACTATGTTCAAAAGTCTAAATTTTTACCAAATTAAATATATAACTCAAAATTATATTCATGAAATCAAAATGGCTAAATTTCATCCCTAATTTAACCAATTAATTAATTGGTTCAATATGTGATAACATTAAAATTAATTTATCCCTAAATCACATCATATAATTGAAACTAGGTGTATGGGGCTCAAAGTGGCCCAACTTAGATCTCAAAAATAAGTAATCCAATTATTAGTTCAATAAATAATTAAATTTGATCAAAAGATCCCAAAATAACATTTCATATATGTAATTGTATTCACATGGATATAATTGACCCAAACTACATCCTTGATTGAACCAAACAACTGATTGGTTCAATATGTGATGAAAGTTTGGAAATTTGAGCCCCAAATATCATCTCATTATTGAAATTAAATTTAAGGGGATTAGATTGACAAAAATTTCATCTAAATAATCAAATTAAGGCTAAATGGTCCCAAGATCACAAAATACACATATAATTAGTTCAATGTGAAGTGAAATTTGGCCATGTATTTCTTAAATCAAATTACATAGTCATAATTGAATTCCCAAGGGTCATATTGGCACACATTTAAAATCTAATTAAACCCATTCAGTGATTAGTTCAATAATTGAACAAAACTAAGCCAACTAAACCCCAAATCATATGGTGTAGTTTCAACTAGGTTAGCATGGAATAAATTGGCCCAAATTACATATTTGGTTAAACCAATACTTTAATTGGTTTAATAAATGATGGAATTTAAACTAAACTATCATCTAAATCACATAAAATATAGTATAAATTAGGTTCATAGATATTTAATTGGTCTAAATTACATCCTTGATTGAATCAATCAACTAATTGAGTTAATTTGTGATGAAATTGTCCCTAAATCACATAATATAGTCAAAATTGGTTTCCTATGGATCAAATTTTCCTAAATTACATTCAAGATTGAACCAATTTACTATGTATTCAATAAAAAATTAAATTGCGGATAATTAAGCCCCAAATAACATCATATAGTTTCAATTGGTTTCATAGGGCTTAAATCAACCTGAATTTCTTCTTTGATTGAACCAATCAAGTAATTAGTTCAATCAATGATGAAATTAAGGTAAGTTGATCCAAAAATCACACATTAAAGTTGAAATTACATTCATGGTGTTCAAATTCATGTAGATTATATTTCTTATATAACTAATCAAGTAATTAGTTTAATTAGTGATGAAATTAGAGTCAACTAAGTCCCATATTTTTTTATATATTAATAATTACATTCATATGTCTCAAATTATCTTATATTGCATCTTTGATTGAACTAATTGAGTAATTATTGTAATATGTGATGATTGTTTTACCAAATTGACCCTCAAATAAAACTTTACATTTTCAATTATGTTGATGGGACTCAAATTAGATCAAATTACATCCTTAACTCAACTAATAAATTAATTGGATTAATATATGATGAAATTGGGGATAATTTATCCTCAATTCATGATGTATAATTGCACTTAAGGTTCATAAGACTCAAATTGGCTGTAATGTTTTTCTTAATTTAACCCATCTATTAATTGGCATAATCAATTATGAAATTGGGTTCAATTAAAGAGCCAATTGTAGTATAGCTGAAATTTAGTTCACATGGCTAAAATTATCCCAAATTACATCACTAATTAAACTAGTTATATAACTAGTTCAATCAATTCTTACCATACCAAAAATCCTCCTACATTATATTATTTATGAGTTGATAAGAAAATCAATACCACAAAATCTTATAGGATATATAATATCCCCACAATAAAATAAATATGATAAATTAATCTAGTTGAATAGAATTACCTAACATTCCTTGCATAATTTATCATAGTTTTATGAGTGTAAGGAAGAGTCATGGATTGCATCAAAAATATCATGTGCAAGTGAATTTATAAGTAAATATACACAATATCCTTGATTAGCGAAATGATGGGTTTGAATATTATGTTAGTGAACATGCTCACATATGAAAGGGATCTAAAATTAAATGTTTTTCATGTGTTCATGATACAATGCATTGAA
>JARHVA010008869.1:262500-305000 GCA_037957365.1 Torreya grandis | reverse complement strand
AAGTGAATGAGTCATTAACAACTTAAAAATATACTAAAATCATAGTTGAATATTCACCTTGGTTTCCATAATCCATATATCCTTTAATGTAACTTAATATCCACTTTTTTTTTCATTTTTTGAGTCATCTTTGTGTCCAACATGAATCATGAAATATAATTAAAAACATAGGTAATATATGGCCTAATATATGTCAATTAAATAACACTCCCAATTAGTTGTTGATACAATGTGGAATTTATTTGTGGTGATGGATATTAATGATATAGATAAATTATTATATCCATAGGTGTTACACTAGGATTATAGTCCATCATCTATAATTTATAGAGCATGGTCTTGGTTTAATGCAATGACTTTAATCATAAACATGAACCAAATATGTCGCATTCACTGGTCGTATTTTTTCAAAAAGGGAAAGCCATGGATATTTTTTTTAAAATTTTTTTTACTATGTTTGAAACAAAAAAAATAATTTATGTACTTTTTTAACACTAACAAAATAATTTGGACAATTTATATCTTCTAGGCCTATGTAGTTTTCTAGATAATGAGTTATTAGCCTTTTCGGCTCTCTCAAGCTAAATTTTATTGAATTATTTTTCAATGCTCTTAAATTTTCATTTGATAAAATCTAAGAAATATATATTTTTTCTTTCCTAAATTGTATTAAAATTAAAAAACTTTAGATAAAATGTTTAATAACTATTTTTAATTAATGAGAAAGAGCCTATGTGATGCAATTAATTTTTCTTTGAGCTTTGAAATGACACTCTAGGAAAGTTGGGTGCTTCTGTAGGAAATTATTTTATCAATGTTTAATGAATTTTATTTTTATCTAGTTCTTCTAGATTTTTATCAATGGTGCTCCTCTAGTAAGAAAAAACAAAGTGGAATACTAATTATCTTTATTTTGGCATTGGATTTTACATACAACCACTTTGCAAAGGGTTGTGATTTTGGTATTGGAAATTGTTTAGGAAGGGTGCCTTATTAAAAAAAAATTAGTTTTGGAAAAATGTCATTAATGTTATAACAAAAACACTCTTTTAAGGTGACACTTTGATCTTTGAAGAAACCCAACTATTCCCCTTGATAGGTAGTGTTTCTTCTCTTGGATGGTGCTAGAATTGATTGGGAGAAATACCACACTCCAAGTCTCTCCAATAGTTCCACTCTTTATAAAGTGATTTTTTTAAAAATACATTATTTGTATGATTTTTTATGGTTGTGGTCTTATAAAAAAATGCCTTTGTATTTTGTTGGGCTATATTTGTTGATAGGTAGCTCACTCTATAATAAATAAATAGGGATGAATTAAATAAAAATAATTATGCCAATTCTCCACTTGTATTGGAAATAATGGAGAACCTAGGGATCCTTAATTAATTTCTTCTCAAAATATCCTCTTTTTTATTCTTCTTACTGAGATCAAACAACTATTAGGATACCAAATTTTACCAATAATGAAAAGTGTAAGTAATTTAATTAAGGTTGTATGGAAATTTATACAAGTGGATAGTACAATAATATTCCATGTATTTTAGTCTCTTACCATACAAAAAATCATCCAAAAATATATTATATATGAGTTTATAAACAAATTAACTACCATAAAATCCAACTATATTTATAATATTCCCACAATAAAATAACTAGGTGAAATTAGTCTAGTTAAATACAATTACCTAATGTAATAATTAGATTCCAAGATAGGTGATATAATTATGGCCAATTAATCCAAATAGAGTTATATTGGACCAAATTACATCTTTTACTAAATTAATTGAATAATTTATTTAATCTATGATAAAATTGGGGATAAATTCACTTGTATACTATATTGTATAGTCAAAATTAGATTCACATGCCTAAAATTATCCCATATTTTGTCGTTGATTAAACCAACCAACTAATTAGTTTAAGTTATGATGAAATTGGGGCCAATATATCCAAAGTCACATCATATAGTCTAAATTAGGTTTTTGACACTATAGTTGGCCAAAATTTTATCCCTAATTAAACTAGTTGAGTATTGTAAGTGAACCAATATGGGGGGCTAAAAGGGGGGATTATTATGACACATTTTGTTTTTTGTCAAAAATAGATATAATTAACTTGTATGTTAAATTTTAGATGCATACACTAAATGTTTTAAAATACTTTAAGAATAAAAAAGGTGGTGTCTTGATTCTAGTTTATAAACTAAAATATTTTGAAAAAAAGGTGGTGATTAAGTGGGCCAAATAGGAGATTTTAAAATATGTGTAACTATTTCAAAAAAATACATAATTGATGTTTTACACATTTTTATTATTGTGATCTTATAATATAGAAACTTGAACTAATTCAAATTATATGACATATTACAATACAAATGAGTTTGAATGTAAAAGGGATAATACAATTTGAATAATTTCACTTGATCTAGATAGAAAATACCTAAGTGAATAATATACTTATTTATTAATATACTATTAAAGTTTAAGACTTAATGTAAGTGGAAAACAAGATGAGAAGCTGGATTAATAATAGTCTAAATTAAGAAATGAGTCTCTATATGTTCCTAGATAGAATTGTTATCTTATTGATGTTAGGATTAGGTTCTTAATGGATTCATCTGAGTGTGGTTTTTGTTCTCTATTTACATATAGGATGTTGTGTCATCTTGTCAACAATATACATATATAATCTTTAGGAGCTATTTATGTGTGTGATTCTAGAAACATTTTTCCTTATATTTTAAACCATATGTCCATTTTTAAAAATATTTGGAGGAATAATAAAGGGGAAATTTTGGCTTAAGATGATGCCAAAAAATACCTAATGAAATTATGAGAACTTCATACACACCCAATACTCTAAATAGGGAGGTCAAACCATATGTACTTCTACCTATTACATGTGTGTGTGAAATAGTTATCATTCATTGAATGTAACATATAATGTAGATTTTTACACATGGAAAATTAAAACTTTGGCTTAGATTTAAGAATTAGACTTGTTTAGGGCCTACTCCTGTGAGTGATGGCTAAATAGTCTCTTTGAATAAATAAGTGATTATTTATGAGTGATAGATTGTTGCTAGACATGGAATATGATTATACTCTTATGAATTTATATGGGAGTCTTTGGGTAATTTATCATGACACCAACATGTGAAATTTATGATCCAACCCATGAAGATGTTTTTAAATTAAAAAATTGAGGATTTCTTGGCACATGATGATTCTGTTAGGTTTCGATGAATCTAGAATTTTGAAACAGTCTGAGTCTAATAAATTATTGTGATAGACATGAATATTGATGAGATTATTTTAATATAATATGAATATATTTTTTAATAGGTTATAAATAGACTTAGGAATTGCTATAGGTCATTGATGAATAATTGAGAATGTTAGACCCATAAAAGACATGTAGAGGTGGGATAAGGGAGAATAAGAACCATATGTGTATGTAAAATATATGTAAAGTAGATATAAGTCAAAAATTACATTTCTAAGTATCTAATACCATATTAGTGTTTAAAATTTACCCCTTTTATTTTAATATATAAATAAAATACAATGCTAGAGTAAATTGATAAAGAGATGTACATGATTGTGTACAATATAATTTATATTTAACAGGATGACCTCAATGTGCATATTAAACTATGTGACAAAAAATTAATGTGAAAAAAAAATAATGTCCACTTATGAAATATAAAATATAAAACTTTGAACTGAAAGATAAAGGAAGGAATAAACTTGTATGTGGATGAACCATTTTAGCCTAAAATGTGCCATTGAAGATTATGATTCCTTTTTAAAACACTTGGATAATTTGTGGTTATTATTACCCAATTATTGTGCTGAATTCAGGTCCATGGGTTATAAATATAAATTCCCCAACCCTCATTAAAGAGGGAGTAATGCCTAGGTTGTGAAGGCACAAAATATCAACCACACTACTCATGTACCTAATCTTAATCTTCAATATCATATTTGGGATCCAACAATAGATGAGAAGAAGAAATGCATATTATATTGAGGGTGTTAAACCTAAACCACATTACCTAATAAACTAAATCAATAATTTAAAATATACTTATAAATTCATAATTATCATTTATAGGTGCCCTTAATGCCAAATATGTTTAAAAAACAATAGTATGTGTATGAAAAATGTTCATGCCCCATAATCTATTCTAATTTTTTTATAGCATGATATAGAATTATATACATCTATATCTTTTATTTTTACAAATCTAAAATATCAAAAAACATGAAACTCATGTTCCTATACAATATGTGCATATTCATCACATATACCCCCAAAATTGGTAAATGTCTATCCCATATTATGAACCAAAATGGTATTTTGAACCAATATGAAGTATCTCAATTATGTAATATTTTTTGAACTATAAACTAATTTGATAATTAGAATAACAATGAAAACTTTGAATCTTATAATTTATGCAAAAATATAATTTTATGCTGATGAGGGCTTGAATTTCCATGGCAAACTCACTAATATTCCCCCCTTTTGAGTTGGTGAATATACCCTAAAAAATACTTATTTCAAAATAAAAGAGTTAAGTACATCATGTTGTATACAAATATATTATCATTTATAAATATGTTCTAACATGTAGATAATATGTCATCATAGCAACGAATAGCTCATTAAATTATATATCAAACATTTAGTGCAAGGCAGTCAAGTCTCATGTCAAAATAGATGTAGAAATTAGGCATGCATTAGTAACCATCACATATATAAGTAATAAATAATGGAATAAATAGGAAAGGTGCATGATATGAATCATGGAACCATATATAATAATAAAAGTGTGTTATATGGATCATGGAACTAAGAACTTAGACATCTAAATAAATAAATAAGCACATAAAATAATATTATATTTATTCACTCATAAGCACACAATGTCATGGTAATGATGCAAAGAATAAAAATGCACACAATAACATTCAATTGCATGTAAGGCCAATGGCCAAAAATTTTGAAATATAAAATGTCACACTAGGCCAAGTATTGCACACAATGAAAATCAAGTGTCATACAAAGCTAAGGGATGCACACAATGAATAATCAACTTCCACACAAGACAAAGGGAAAAAATAAAATTAAAAATCAAATGTCACATAATTCAAAAGGCCACACATAATGGGTTATTTAATGTCACACAATGATAAAGGATGCATACAAATAAAGAGGCACATAAGCATAAAATCCATAAAGTAATTATGCACACTATGTAATAATTAAACATCTATAATAAATGATTAAGGTATAGGAAATGAAACAACATAAATGAAGGATATAAAAAGTTAAACTATTAAACATTATAAATCCATGCCATTATCACAACATAATATATTATAATATCGATAAAATGTTTCACTATAAATTATATAAGAAAGAGAAAGATGTGTAATCAATAAATGTATCTCCACATGATAAATGGAAAGGTCATAGAAAGATATAACCTATAACAATTTAACCTAGGAAATTAGATGCCCCTATAATTGACATGACCACTATGTCTATAAATGTATTGTATAGGTATGTATCATGTATAACCTGTATGTCACACATCTACCATAAATGAGATTCATGTGCATATTAAAAATGATATAGAATCTACCAAAAATATGATAAGTAATATATATTAATAACAAAAAATAGAAAACATGACATGTTTAGGTTTTGATTTTATTTATTTATTAGTTTTCTGATATATTTCTTAACAAATTATTATGTTATTGAAGGATCTAATCAATGGTATGTTCCCATTTAAGGTTATAGATCATCCAGAATAAGAACCCACCAAATTAGAATAAATTTATATTCTTATACACTTTTTCAATATAATTAGCTTCTTAATTAATCTTTGTTACCCAAACTTGTGTATTGAAATGTGATATAGAAGAGATATTTATCCTAGTGATGCCTTACATATAGGATTGAGGGACCATTATATCCTTTAGAGGAAAATATCGTGATATATCATCCTTCTTAGAATAATTATTATAAGAATATGGTGAGGAGGACCTTGTTATCCTATTTTCAATTCATAACAACACCTTTATGAACAAGTTGATCAATATTTTTTAACAAATCACACACACACACACACACACACACACACACACACACACACACACACACACACACACACACACACACACACGCACACACACGCACACACACGCACACACACACACACACACACACACAAACACACACACACACACACACACACACACACACACACACACACACACACACACACACACACACACACACACACACACACACACACACAGACACACACACACACACACACACACACACACACACACACACACACACACGGGCGCACGCGTGTGCGCTCGCACACGCACACACACACACATTCATTTATTTGATGATACTTTCAAAATGGTCTTATCCCCATTCATTAAAGGAAATGAGGAGGATGATAAATATTAGGATATAAGAAAAATTAGTCTCTTAACAAGTAATTTCTATAAAAGAGCATTTGTTTGACCTTATAAACTATGAAACCTAAGTTGTTGATTCATAATTGTAATAGGGGAACTCATTTTAATATTTTCCTAGTATAATATGTCTTCTAAATCTTATGTGTTATGAAGTAACTTAATTTTTTTTCACTTTAAGATGTCATGTGCATGGTTTATTTTGAATACTCATTATTTGCAATGTTTTGGAAGGTTTCATAGGAAAATCCACATTTTTAATAAATTTTATGAAAGGTATAATTATTGTTGTGCTTAAGTTATTCTTGATTTTACAAAGACTTGAATTTATGGTACCTTTGGCATATGATATTCATGTCACAAGATAATATATAAATAACTATTTGTATTATGATTATGTTGATTATTTAGTAATTAGTTTCCTTTCTTTTTCCCTAGTATATTGTTCAGATTGAGGTAAACCCACCTTTGACTAGTGTGGAATCCATCCTGGACATATTATGAGGTCTAGATCTCTTTAAAAAGAGAAAATAAGCCCAACAAAGATAAAAAGTGAGAAGTAGATAAAAGGAACAAGATAAGAAAATAGATCCAATATTAGGGTCCACAAAAGGGTACAAAAGGAATAATAGTGAAATCCAACAAAAAAGTAGTGAAAACCATAATAAACTAAAGATGAACAAAAAATAATTAGAATCAAGGATGTGGATAAGATCATCTTGGCCACCAATTTATTCCAACATATCATTTGAGGAGTAGTTTATAATTACCCCATACAATTCCTAATGTTCTTAGATGAAGTGGGAATCCTTTGGGTTGTGAACATAATCCAAAATTTTGTGAAGCCAAAAGTAGGAGGCATTAATGTGACCAAATTTCCTATAGAGAACACATTACATTATCCCTATGAAATAAAATTTTATAATTATAGAGACCAATAGAAGACCTCAACCAAACTAAAATGGGAAGCATCTATTTTATCCAGGCTAACACACAAAATCTAGTCTAACATAATTCTTATACATGATCAAGTAGTAGTGTCTATGGTCATCAACATACCAAAAGTTTTAGTAATTCTTATTATAATTATATATTCCTAAAAATTAATAAGGATAACAAGGACTGGCATCCACATAGGGATTCTATTTGGCCTAAATTTAAATGAAGACCAATTAAGTTTATAGTGTTACAACATGAGGTATGCTTTACCAATCAACCATGTCCCTTCAATTAAATTTTTTACATAATTATCATTATAAAAAAGAGAAAAAAATCCAAATATTATCAATAACTACTATTTTAACATCCCTAATACCCAACCATTTCCTTCTAGTCTAATTCTGAATAGTTTCACTATTATGCCTAGTCCCATCTAATTTCTTAATAACCAAATTATAGTATTTTACCTCTACCTTATCCAAGTACTTATCTAATGTATGAAATATGAGGTTCTTGAAATTAAGGTGAGAGTTATTGAAGAATAAATAAGGTCCGTTATCACATACCATTTTTTCCATTAGTGTAAAAATACTACCAAAATTATGATCATGATTTCAAAAACACATCATTCCTGAATATGGTCAAGAAAAGTTTAAATTTTTTCTATAAAAAACAAACTATATGGGAATCTAAATAAATTAAAAACCCTCAAACATTTATTGATAAGGATATTTTCACAATTAATGACAATGGAAAGAACACAAAAAGTACACCAATGGAATTTTTTTTGATCACTAATGATATCAACCACCAAGTTAAAAAATTTGCTTTGTATGCTATAGTGACCAAAGCCAATCATGTTTGTACTACATAAAAGAAAATAAAATATGTTTGTGAAAATCACTAAATTCAAACAATTTGTATTTCAAATGGTAACTATAATAAATATTGAGTTTCAAATAAGACCCCCAAGTTTTGAGATAGAAATCATTGGAATTATATGAGCTTGGAATACCTTATGGTTATTTGTGATCAATAAAGACCTAGTTTAGATGAAGCAATTGATTCTTCCTTACTTGATTTAGCTTTTCTACCTCTTGTAACTACTCCTAGGGCTGATATTTTATTTTTCCTTTCATTTTTTAAAGTTTTTACCTCAGTCCAATTCTCATTACTAGATAGGGGTTTCCCTTGGAATCTTTAGAGCAATTTAGGTCATTTTGAGGACTTAGAATGTTTCTTGAAAATATCTTACTGAGAGGCATCCCTAACTGAGAAAAGGTTCCTTGGGGTTTGATATCCATCATCATAGAATAGGAAATCCTTCTAGCCCCTATCAATTTATTCCCTATCAAAAATAACAGTGCCTTAGAATTTAGAGATTGATGGGGGAACCCTTTTCTCCTAAATAAAACAATCTTTCCTTCCCTATAGAATAACGGTTTTAAGGGATTTCAAGGGGTTTAAAACCATGTCTCAAAACAAATTACATGTATTTCCCCAAAGGGAAATCCTCCATAGCCAGTTGGGGCAAATTTTTTTGTGGTAGAAATATCACCCTTCCCATGGTTGGAATCACCCAAGCAGGGATTTTCCATTATTATGTGAGAAGCATCAGTAGGTTGTTATTCTAGTTGAGAAAACCATTTGGGTTTCTTAAGCCCTCTAGACTATTTTAATTTCATCGCCTTTGTCTCCATATTTTGGGAGGTTGAATTTTTTTTTCTATCATGTCCAATTGAATCACAACATTTAAATATAAAGTCATGCCCCTAGTATATTGTTCATAACTATTAACAATTAAATTATCAATTCTTTTTGCATATGAATTATTCTAATACTCTCCTAAACAAATAGGTATAAACATCTAATGAGAAAAGTACTCATATAGATTGATGGGATTGAAATTTAGCTTATGTAAATAGTCATATATATTATTTTACATATCATTATCATCAAAATTACTATCATAAAAATTTGTCACTATGGAGTTTGGATTTTATAAATCTACCAACAAGGGAAGATTTGGAATTATATATATTTTTCTCTATAATAGCTTTTGAAGATTTATCTATTTCTTCATTAATGATCATAAATAGTGTCTTTTTATTTATTAGGTTTGATCCTCCAACCTCATTTGTATGAATTTTATCTATTGGTATAGGTTGTGATAAAGGCAATGTATATTAATGTATTATTTTTTTGAGTTACCTTCATTATTAGATTTTATCATTTTAAAATATTTTAATGGACCATTGTCTATGGGGAAATTATACAAATAAACATCATGGATGAACTTCACAATCCTATGCAATGTATATGGAACTACTTTAGTAGCATGGATATAAGGTCAACCAAAAACAAAATCATAATGTAGGTGATTAGGAATGACATTAAATAGATTAAGAAATGCCTTGGATCCTAGGCTCACATCCAATGATATTGATATAAGTACATCATGTCGAATGGCATCAAATCATCTTAGGATTTGATATTATTTTTTAATAGTTTTCATATTGACACCCAATTTTTATAATAATCTACAATGAAAATATCCATTCTTGATCCAATATGTAATGATTAAAACCATAAATATAGGTATAAAATAAAATAATATGTCTATCCATTATATCCATCATATAATGTATGTAATAGGAAATTGGATAACCATGAAAAAATATGAGGAACATTTAAAATAAAAAAGGTATATAGAATGTAGAGAATTGAAATTATAATTGTCTAAAAATGGACCCTTAGACCCAAGAAAGAAGGTAACACTCCCTAAATTTATTTCTTGTTCTTGGACAAATAAAGTGAAGAGACTTAAAAATTGTTATAATTTAATGATACCTAGGGCATAAAATAATAGATGGAGAAGGGGGTTGTATTCATATAAATCCATGACTCAATTATTGAGTGATCTGAGATTGGATGGTCAAATTCCTTGCTAGGAAAGTTTCAAGAAAAAGACCCAATATTGACACTTTTAGGGAATGGGATCTCAAGCCCAGAGCTCAAGTTGAGATTTCAATCATGATTAAGTATTTATTTCTAATTTCACTCCCTAATTATTAAGATCAATTAAATGTTATAATAAAAGGCCCCTATTTTATAGGGAAAAGGCTTTATCTGCTAAAAAATAGAACTCACGTGTTGATCAACACATGGTTTTAAAAAAAAAATACCCTTATGGGTTAATTTTCTGGGTTTATCAATGGAATTTTGGGAATAAGATATTTTAATGGTTAGTTTTGATTATTTTTTTCATTCTCTCCCTTGACCCCATTACTAAATATAAGAGAATATTTGTGTTAGCTTGATTTTGTGTCAATGTTTTCAGAATGATGAATTCCCTGAAACTATTAATATATTGTCAAATCTAGAGCAAAACTTTAGCTAATTGTTTACAAAAATATAACCTTCTCTTTGTTATTCATGATAAATATCAGGTGATGTTTATAAGACTTTCCCTCTTAAAAATTAAGAAAATTTTGGAAAAAGAAGAATGGAGGACTTCAATGCATCCCAAGATGTTAGAGGATAAATTAATCAAGGGATAAATGAAGAGAAGTAACTAGATAAAGACCAGGTAGAGGAGATAAAGGCTATATTTCCAATTACCAATTAAGAATAAGAAACTATACAAAACAAAAAAAGCTAAGGTGGCAACTTGGGTGTGTAAATAAGACTATTAATGTTGATGAACTATGGACTACTTGTACTACTTGACTAAAGATTAATGATGTTGATGGCCTATGATCTATTAGTGTTAAAAAATGTAGACAATTGGAAAATATTTTTTTGAGGTTGGATCTACTATTCTACATGCTTCAAAAATGGTTACGATTGGAATGGAAGAACAACTTAAGTTAGTTTTTTCAACCAATAATCAAGAAGAACCTATGAACTTGAGGAAGAATGAGGGATTGGAAGGATGCATTGATGTTTCAACTATTTAGGTGGATAAATTCTCAAAATTTATTGAGGAAATAAAACCTGAGGTCTTGGATGAGAAGGATTTGGTTCATAAGGAAGAGAATGAAGGTATTTTGTAAAGTTAAAGGATGAATAAAGTGGAAGAAGATTCAAACCTAAAGGAATGGATAAAATAGAGTCTTACAACATCAATATTAGGACAAAATTTAGGTAGGTATGGTAAAGTATGAATTACCTATTCTAGATAAATAAATCAATATTTAAACCCCATCTATTGAGTTAAATGTATGGAACTTAAGGGTTCATGCTTTCATGAAGGATATATGTATAATTAATATGTTATCAAGGAGAAAACAATATTAGAGATATAGTAATCCATTGAGGGTGGAGATAATGAGGATGGATATAATTTGGTGTATAATAGAGGGATAAAATTTAAGAGACTGGTGCAATAAACCTAGATCAAGATATTTAGGTAGCTATCACTACTGAGAGATTTACTATTTAGTAATAATTGTGTTGATAGTAGTACTTATAATTGATGAGATTCACAAGTTATATTTTTATCTTTATGAGACCTATAAAAAAAATTCTATTGTTATGATGACAATAAGTTGATCATGTGATGAAAATTGTATATTTTTATCCTAAGTTGTTTGTTGGTATACTTTATTTTAAGACCAATTTATTAAATATTATTAGAATATATTTATCAACATATTTTTTGGTATTTTAAATGTTTTAGGGTCTTATGAAAATCCCCACTTTTAACATATTAAAAAAAAGGATTTTAATTAAATAAAAAGTAGATATATGAACCTCAGAAATACTTTTGAAAATAGATACACCATTCATCTTCTAGGCTAAATTTATTAAAATTAGTAAAATATTAATTCTATATATTTTTAAGGAATTTTAATGAACATATAATTTTTTTACCAAGAAATATGACTAATAAAAAATTTTGCTAATTTTTAAAATAGAGTTGTTTGGAATCATATATATGCAACACAATAACAATATTAGTAAAAAACCCCTAATAGGAGAATAATCATGAAACCCTTATGTATGAGATAAAAAACATCAAATTTTCACCTATGAAGATGGAAACAAATAAAAATCAAGTCTAGAGATAAACAACATGGAAAAAATATAAAACCCTATAAAGAAAGAAAGAAACCAGAAGGGAAGACTTAGGGTTCGACGTGCTAATTGAATAAAAGGGTTCACCAATATATTTTAGCCTACTTTTTTATTAATGTTATTATGGAGTAATTTTTACTCTACATCATATTTAAATTTTGGGTTGATCACTACAATTTTGGTCCTCAGACGTAGCAGCAGAGTTTTGGTTCAACGTAGGAAGAAGGTCTATTTTGCCTAAGTGTCAAGCATCGTCATCTAAGACACCTTCTTTATGTCCTATGAGTTGGCTGAAATATGCCACGGGTCTCATATCGACTCAGTAGAATGTGCCAAGTGGTAGTAGCAGAAGGTTCCAGTGTTGTTTTTCTAAATGTGACAAAAGCTGCCACATATCCTAACTGCTAGAAGTGGAAGCCACCACATGGCGGCATTCGAAACATGCAAACATCAAATTTCATAGCAAAGGAATCTAAAAGGGAAGGGATAGGTGGAGGAGGCCACGTGTCAACTTTTGCGTGACCCTCAAAAGACCCCACAAGAAAGTGGATGTCATCACGTGTCCTCACCCACCTCTCTCAAAGTGCAGTGAAAGCTGCCAAGTGTCAACATCTGTGGGTTTCCCCTATTGGTTCCAAAAAAGGGCTGTGGTGAGCTCGAATGGGTTATTAAGAGCTATATGAAATATGCCAAGTATCAGCATCTACGAGCATTAGAATAGGGCCTAATATTTTTCTAAGGTAGCTAAAGGCCCTTTGGAAGCAGCCACGTGTCACCTTCCATAGGAACCTCAAAAATAATTCTAAAAGCCTCTAGGTTAAGTAGAAAGAGTAGGCAGAAGCAGCCATATGTCAGTTTCTACCTGGCTCTCAGAAGGCCCTCTAAAGTAAGTGGATGTGTCCTCAGTAGAAGGAGCCAGAAGAGGTGAATTAGCCAAACATAGAAAGAGACAAAGTGATTTAAGTGGTGTAGGAAAGTGTCAACTCAAAGAGTTATTCTAGTAGTTGACATAGTACCTGCCATGAGATCATCAAGAGACGTAAATAGCGAATAGCATGACCTATTTCCTTCATTATGCATTAATGAGCAGGCAAATAGGGTGGTTCATAATTTTGAATCCTGACAGGAGCTAACACAACATTATCTTCAGGTGGCTTCCTCATCCCAATGCTTGAAAAGCACATGGGTCACTGATAAAAAGGGTGCCAGAGTGGCCTTTCTCTTCATATATAAATTAAAGATGGTAAAATCTAAAAAAGGAAGGGGGAATTTCTCATAGTTTAGACTTCTATAATTTTGACCAATAATATCATTTGCTCTTGTCTTGATTTCCTAAAGTTGTAAGGTTGATGTAATCGTGCATGTCTCTGTGCCCTTTATGTGGCCAAATGAATTGAGGAAATTTAAGCTCCATGCCTTGGTTGGTGTTATTTGTGTTGTTTGTGATTTAGTCTATGTCATAGATTTTTAAGTGTTGTGATTGGAAATGTTATTTGATTTTGTCTCATTTTCTGGGATCTGGAGCTCTACATAACTGTGTGTGACTTATGTGCCTCTTATGTGAGTAAAGGATTTTGTTAAGAAGATTGAACACTATTCCCTTGTTGACAATTCCTGTATCTTAGCAAAAGACTCCCCAGTTTTGAGCCTCTATTTTTGTTATCCCAATCTTTTAATTGATCATGCACTTGTCTGCTCTTAAATGTAATAGAATCACATAATAGTCTCACTATGCTCAGGTTAGGATTAGGATAACACTCAGGCACATCGCCATAGTTAGGTTTCAATTCCTACATTTTGCATTTCTGTTTAGTCTCCTATCCCTTTTCCTAACACCCATAAAATATAAGAGACTAGCTTCTTTAAAACCTGGAGGTTGTTTTAATCTGAATTGTCCCATAGCTTGAAACTTCCCATTATTGATTGGCTAAGACCTAGCACAATTTTACATTGTCAAAAATTTTTGGCACACCCAGTGGGATGAATTTATCAAGGAGTTGATGAATTTTTGGTGTGTTCTTCATCCAATTAGCCTGTGGAGGTATTTGCTCTATCAACACCATTGGTGACTCCAAGTTATATTAGCTAGTTAAGTAGCCTTGGTGCCATTAAGAAATCACTTTTTTATGTATAATCCCTCTGCACAAAATCATGGACCTTGTTATCCTTCCTATAATTTTGATCAAGCTGAGCATTTTTATGGCATCTCCCCAAGTAGTCCTCCTAGTTACCCTCCAACCCATAGGGTAAATTCCATCTTTTGCCTTGATAGCAGCTACCTGACCTAGGGGGAAATAGTGGAATCATGGGGTAGGAAAGAGGAGGAACCTGTCCTATAGAAGGCAAGTGAAGAGTAGAAGCTCCAATCTATAGTTTTCTAGGAGGCTATCATGAGCGACTACAAAGAAGAAATCATCATTGATGCTCCTTGTGAAGACCTCATCAATAATGGAAAAGACTCAGGGCATGCATACATGTAGAGGTTACAGCAATATGAGGAGGAACATAAGCATGATGAGCTCTCTCCCCCTTTATTTGATGAACTTCCTTGTTGCTTCGATGAGGAGGATGA
The DNA here is from genome assembly GCA_037957365.1 of Torreya grandis. Lineage (NCBI taxonomy): Eukaryota > Viridiplantae > Streptophyta > Pinopsida > Cupressales > Taxaceae > Torreya > Torreya grandis. The sequence continues at coordinate 289,898 of JARHVA010008869.1, read as the reverse complement.
CTACACTGAGGAGTCTGACTTAGAGGAAAATCAAGGGAATATCTTTGAAGATGTAGAGATCTGGACCTTTGAGGAGGAAAAGGAGAGGCTAGTCTCCCTTGAGGAAAGCCTTGAAAAAGAAAGTTTTGAACAGAGAGGTGATGTTTTGTGGGATGAGCAAGCAGTTTGTGATTCCATTTCAGACATCACAACTATCACCCTTCTTCAATAAGGCTAGAAGGAAGTAGAGGATGAGTTTGACAGGGTCTTCAATGAAGAAGAAGGAAACAAGTCAAATCATGATGCGCTACAAGGGGATTATACACATCAAATGGCTAGTGGTGATAAGCCAGCTACCATTGATTTCTTGGTGAAGAACACCAGTATGAGGGACCAGCATTTAACAAGCTTCTAGGGACAAGAAAAGTATTTATATATTTGAAGCATGTTTGACTCTGATTCACTAAGATGTAGACCAATCAAGGTGGCAAGCAAGAAGAGCATATCACCAAAACTCCATCCCATTCAGCCATTTATCTACCATCATAAGTCTTCTCATCATGAAGGAAACTTTAGAAATTTTCCTTTTGATCTAGGAGGGAGGCAAATATACCTGGTTAGCTATATATAGTAGTTTTCTTTTAGTTTTGTTGCTCTATTTTCCCACTTTTTTCTTTCTTGCTCTTTCTTTTAAATAAGTGTTCTTGGAGCACATGGCCATAGCTCATAATATTTTCAAAAATTTCAAGACTCTCGACACATTAAGTCTCTCTCAAATCTCCATAATTCCCCAAATGTGTCTAATTCAATAAGTGAGGGTTATCTGACCATGACTGGTCCATCTACTAGATGACTCTTTTGAGGCTGTAATTTTGAAATTTTGATCGAGCGAGAGTTGGGTTCTTTTTTAGTAGGCTCAAAAGTCCTAGTGGTCACCAGTAATTGTAGATTAATTTTTACTCTACATTGTATTTAAATTTTGGGTTGAGCACTACAATTTTGGTCCTCAGACATAGTGGTAGAGTTTTGGTTCAACGCATGAGGAAGGTCTATTTTGCCTAAGTGTCAAGTGTCATCATCTAAGGCACCTTCTTTATGTCCTATGAGTTGGCTAAAATGTGCCATAGGTCTCATATCAGCTCAGTAGAATGTGCCAAGTGGTAGTAGTGGAAGGTCCTAGTGTTGTTTTTCTAAATGTGATAGAAGTTGCCACATATCTTGACTGCTAGAAGCAAAAGCCACCATGTGGCAGCATCCAAAACATGTAAACATCAAATTTCATAGAAAATGAATCTAAAAGGGAAGGGATAGGTGGAAGATGCCATGTGTTGACTTCTACATGACCCTCAAAAGACCCTACAAGAAAGTGGATGTCATCACATGTCCTCACCCACATCTCTCGAAGTGCAGTGGAAGCTGCCAAGTGTCAACATCTATGGGTTTCCCCTATTGGTTCCAAAAAAGGACTGTGGTGGGCCTGAATGGGTTGCTAAGAGCTATATATAATATGCCAAGTATCAGTGTCTGGAAGCATCATAATAGGGCCTAAGAGTTTTGTAAGGCAGCTAAAGGCCCTTTGGAAGTGGCCACATGTTGCCTTCCGCAAGAACCTCAAAAATAATTCAAAAAGCCTCTAGGTTAAGCAGAGAGAGTAGGCAAAAGCTGCCATGTGTCAGTTTCTACTTGGCTCTCAAAAGGCCCTCTAAAGTAAGTAGATGCATCCTCAGTAGAAGGAGCCAGAAGAGGTAAAGTAGCTAAACATGGAAAGAGATAAAGTGATTTAAGTGGCACAAGAAAGTGTCAACTCAAGGAGTTATTCTAGTAGTTGACATAGTACCTTCCATGAGATCATCAAGAGACGTATATAGTGAACAGTGCAACCTATTTCCTTCATTATGCATTAATGAGCAGGAAAATGGGGTGGCTCATAGTTTTGAATCCTAACAAGAGCTGACACAACATTATCTTCAGGCGGCTTCCTCATCCCAATGCTCGAAAAGCACATGGGTCACTGATAAAAAGGGTGCCAAAGTGGCCTTTCTCTTCATATATAAATGTAAGATGGTAAAATCTAAAAAAAGAAGGGGGGAATTTCTCATAGTTTAGACTTCTATAATTTTGACCAATAATATCATTTGCTCTTGTCTTGATTTCCTGAAGTTGTAAGGTTGATGTAATCGTGCATGTCTCTATGCCCTTTATGTGGCTAAATGAATTGAGGGAATTTAAGCTCCATGCCTTGGTTGGTGTTATTTGTGTCATTTGCAATTTAGTCTATCCTGTAGATTTTCTAGTGTTGTGATTGGAAATGTTATTTGATTTTGTCTCATTTTCTAGGATCCAGAGCTCTACATAAATGTGTGTGACTTATGTGCCTCTTATGTGAGTAAAGGATTCTGTTAAGAAGATTGAACACTATGCCCTTGTTGACAATTCCTATATCTTAGCAAAAGACTCCCCAGTTTTGAGCCTCTATTTCTGTTATCCCAATCTTTTACATTGATCATGCACTTGTCTATTCTTAAATGTAATAGAATCACATAATATTCTCACTGTGCTTAGTTTAGGATTAGGATTACACTTAGGTGCATCGCCATAGTTAGGTTTCAATTCCTGTATTTTGCATTTCTGTTTAGTCTCCTATCCCTTTTCCCAACACCCATAAAATAGAAGAGACTAGCTTCTTTAAAACCTGGAGGTTGTTTCAAGCTGCATTGTCCTACAGCTTGAAACTTCCCATTGTTTATTGGCTAAGACCTAGCACAATTTTCCGCCGTCAACAGTTATCTTATAAGTTATAAATTTAAAATAATTAAACTTATGTTGGTTCTTTTGGTCCGCTCTACTAGACACATGGGCCTCCTATTGTGTCCCAACCTAGTTTCTACACTAGATCAATGTGGGTTTACTCATAATTATAAATTTAAAATAATTAAAATTATATAATATATGAAAATAAATAGGATTTTGAATGTGAAAAGAAGAATATAATTTGAAGTATTTCACTTGAAATATAAAATACCTAAGGAGATATTATACTTAACATTTTACTATAATATGTAGGTTTGGGGCTACATGCATATGGCTAAAAGGGTTATAAACTATACAAATGGTCACTTAGATTAGAAACTAAGTCTTAAGAGGTGCCTAGATAGAATCATCAATTTTTAGATGGTACCGGTTAATGTTAGTGTTTGTTTCTTATCCAATTTGTTTAAGTGATTTTTTATTCTATATTTTCATACATGTTATTGTACCTACTTGTATTCATCACTCTGTGTGATATTCAAGATCAATCTTTTCATGTAATTATATAAACCTATCTCCTTATATTTGAGACCATATGTCCACTTTAGACACTAGGTTAAGGTTAAGAAAATGGGAAGAATAGTGGGTTAATTTAGTCCTAACCACTCCCAAATTAATGGTTAAGTGCTTCCTACATATCCAATAGTTTGAAAAGGGAAGTCAAACCACATGTAGTTCTTCCTATTAGGTGTAAGTGTTCAATAGTTTTTCTTAAATGAATGAAACTTATGACATAAATTTTAACACTTTTAAAATGTTAACTTTTACTTGGATTTGAGGTGTTTTATACTTGGTTGTTTTATAGTTGCTTAGGACCTATTACTTATGACTAATGATTCAATTGGAAAGAATATAGTAGTCTCTTAGAATGTGAAATTGGTTTTATGTGAATTTAATAGTCTTGTAAATAGATAACATGCTTATACATATTGTCTATTTATATGGGACTCCTTGGGGTAATTTATCATGATGCGAACATGAAAAAATAATGATTTTACCCAAGTTGATTATTTTTTATTTGAAAATGATCTTTACTTGGCATAGGATGAGTCCATCATGTTTAGATGAATTTATAATTATAGAATAGTTTGAGTGTAATAGATTTGTATTAGAGACTAGAATACTGATATTATCATCTCTAGATAGTTTGAATATGATTTTGAATATGTTAGACATAAACTAAGAAAATAATGTATGTTATTGAGAGTAAATCAAGAAGGTGGGATCCATTAAAATTATGTAGATATAAGATAAGGGTGATTCATATCCATATGTGTATGCACAAGTCATGTAAGGTATAGATAGGTAAAAATTTATATTTATAAGTGTCTAATACTTGATCTGAGTGTCTATAGTATACATGTGGCCATGTTACCCCTATTTTTAAAATTGTTAAGTATTTTTATAAATGTGTTTATAGAAAATTTGAATATACCATCATGTTTTTCACACACACACACACACACACACACAAATCTAATATATTTAAATTAATTTTATTAATGAAAAATATGGAAATTATATAATCAATCATTCTTCCCCCTTGTATATAAAAAACAAACAAAATTAAAAAAAAGGAATGTGAATAGAACTACTTATAGTTTCTCTATATATGTTGTTTTAAAAGTTTGTAAATAAATTAAAAATACATAAAATAATAACTAGCAATGAAATTATGGTATACTATGACATGGTCTTAATAATTAAATATTAAGTCTTTAACAATATCATGAGATATAAAAAATATATTTTTAGAGTTGGGAATCCTAGATCTAGACATTCATAACATTTTCATTTAGTTTAATTATGAAATTCATGATGATTTCAATGGTATCAGGTCATTTATTATGATAATTACTAGCAAACATGAATTATTTTGTTTATTTTTAGGTCCAAACATTACGGTCATGAATTCACATAGAATCTTCTCCCAATTCCTAAGTTTTCTAATTTAAAATTTATATAACTAACACACACACACACACACACACACACACACACACACACACACACACACACACACACACACAATATCTAAAGACACTAAAATATGGTATTAGATAAATGGAAACATTATTTTTGACCTGTCTTCAAATTACATGAATTGTGTGTGCACATATGGATATTATTCACCCTTATTTCACATCAACATTATTTTCATGGGTACGACCTTCCAAAATCTATATTATTAACCTAAATGAATTCCATATTATACATATAATCTATTCAAAATCATATTCTAATTATATCCACATCATCATATCAATATTTATTATTTGTAGAAAAATCCATTAGATTCTTAAACTTTTCATAATTACGAATTCCTCAAAAACTAGTTGAATTTTATCTTACCAAGAAACAGTCTCTTTTCAAATTCAAAGTAATTTTCATGGATGTATGTTTTACATGTTAGTGGCATGAGAAATAATAGAAAAATTTCTACATAAATATAAAAATAGGTCTAAGGATGTTCCCTATCTAGAAAGCATCTATCATTCATAAAAAATCATTTGCACATTCAAAAGTATTGGCCTATTATTATAATTTAACAATCAATCCAGAGGAGTATATCATATCCTAGTATAAATAACCTCAAATCCAACTCTAATATTTCATTTTCAAAGTTTCAAGAGGTAGATCACAAGTTACATTCATTAAAGGAACAATATCACACACATTCAACTAATAGGGATAACTAAATATGGTTTGAATTCCATTTTTAGATTATTAAATATGTACGTATCACTCAACCATTCATTATGGAGTGGTTTTGGTTATCTCAACACATTTTTATTCCCATTTAGAAGGACTAAACCTAGTATTGAAAGTGAACCTAGGGTTTTAAGTATAAGGAGATAGATTTATGGAATTATTTATACATTAAAACCCTTAAACATCACACAAAGATGATATACTAGTAGGAGAAATGATATGTACTAAATTAATATGTAAAATACACTGATATGAATATTTAAAGTTTCATATGCTAGAGATTAGTTGATACCATCCAAAATCTAGAAATTTTGTCTAAGCACATCCAAAGACTAAGTAACTAATCTATTTGAGTCTTGATCTAATGCTTTTCCATTCATGTAAACTGTATTTAGTATTAGAACTACATAATAAAATAACATGCTAAGTATCTTATTACTTTAGGTCTTATTTATTTAAAATAAGTAAAATTATTGAAGTTATGTTATTACTTTTACTTCCAAATTATTTTTTATTGTTATATATCATATATCTAAATTAATTCAATATTCTATCTTATTAAGTAACATAATAAAAATATAGTTAAAACATCTTAGTGAACCCATTTATATACTAATAACATAAAATCATAGGGATTTATTTAGGGTTTCATCAATAATTCTAGGGGTTTTATATTTTTGTATCTCAAATTGATATTTAGTTGTGTTTTCTTATTTTCCCATACATGAAGGACAAATATTCTCGTCTTGGCCCTAGCCTTCTACATATTTCATTCTAAGATATTTAATAAGGTTAGTTCCATTTTCTCTCTAAGGTGAAGTAATAAATTAAGTGGTTCACATATTGAGAATATTGAGAGTCCTTTGATTCCATATAAAATGGATAAAGTAAATGTAATTAATGTTCATTCTTCTTTCTATTTTGATGTAGTAATTATAGATGTATGTACAGACATAAGATTATGTTGAAATGTGTGATTAATCAAGATAATCATGAATACAAAGATAACATCCATCTTGGTGACCTTGATGGGGTAGATATTGTATATTTAAAGAATTGTTTATTTTATAAAATCAAATTGTCAAAAACTTTAAGAATTGGATAATATTTTTAAATTAATCTTCAAATCTAAATCCACACACAAAGCTAAGGTTGCCATATTATGAATAAAAATATGAGCTCATAATTATTACTATTATACAAATGGAGGTATTGTTTCCACCATAGGTGTTTAGACTACCACTATTGCTATTATTTTTATGTCTATGCCTTTGGTTATACATGTGATGTCCACCTAAGGTGTGTGAGAAACACAAGTTTTCCTCATATTACTATGCCTATTACTACATAGACAACCTATTTACTCCCTATAATGTCTAATCATGTGACATCATCATCCTCACCTAGTGCACGATCCATTGAACATATTTATTTAGTTATATAGGATAAGGTGTTATAGCTAAAGCAATATGCTTCTAGAGAAAGTAATTCAACATATATTCATGTATTACTTCATTATCCATTACCTCTATATATTTTATATTACCCCTTTCCTAAGGATTTTTCAGTCCTAATATTACATTTTATGATTGAAAAGGTGATCTAAATAAACACATAAGATCCTCTAAAGTGGCATGTTTAGATTATGTCTTGAATTACAAATTAATAACCAATTTATTTCTATAAAATCTTAAGTACTATGCATTGTGATGGTTCTATGATCTCCTATTCCAATCAGTTAATGTATTCAATCATTTGTTAAATAAAATTTTAGCATGTTTTCTAATTAAGATCAATTATAAATTATCTTATGCTCAAATTTCAAAACATAACCAAAGATCCATCGGTGCTTCTAACTATAATGTGGGTTTCATATTTTCACTTTTACATAATATTACATAACTCAAAAAAATTTAAACAATTTTAATTGAGTTGAGATTAAAAAAAGTTTTCTTGGATCGTATTAGTAAAACTACCATTTTAATTTTATTTATTTCTTATATTATCAATTTATTTATATAATAAAATTATGTAAAATTTTAGTGTAAAATTAAAATTATTATGAAATTTCAAATTAATTTAGTTTTCATAATTGTTCTTTCACACAATAAAAATATAGATAATGTTAATACAATTTATTAATAATATATTAATATTACATAATAATATATAATATGTAACATAATATCTTATAATAAAAAAATATGATTTATTTTATATATATTAATTTTAGGAGATTCGTATTTTATTTTGATCTAATAAAGTGCCTAAAAATTAAGCCATGATTATTGATCCTTCAAAGCAGCATCTTAATCAGTGTTAGTCAATATGTATAGGTGTATTATTTGCACATATATTTGAATGTATAGTAAAAAAATAAGTATTTTTTTCCTAAATGGACTTGTATAATTAAAATATATGATCCCTTGCTTTATGTATCAACTTTCATTTATGATGTTTTAGGACTTCTTATAGTTTGTAGTTTGAGAAATATTTGTCTCTATGAATTGTAGTGACTTGTTTGTCATGTTTAAATTTTGGGAATTGATGCATAGTAAAGTGTTTTATTTTCATTTGATGTATCTAGGGTCACTAAAGTAACAAATTGTATACCCCATGATTATGTATGCCATGGAATAAGTTTTGAACCATTTTTTGAACAACTTAGATAAACAAGATAGTACAACCAAGGGCTTATTTTCCTACACCATCATTATCCCAAACAATTATTTAAGCTTATCCCAAGTCTTCATTTCAAAGGATAAGATCATAAGTAAGTATATGGTGTGTAAATTCAAAATTAAACCATTTTCCACCATTATTCCTTGCTTCTCATTACCATATATAAATGCTCTTATAAATAAAGTATCATTCTATGAACTCGTATGTAAAATTTTAACTTCATAAAAATTTTAATATAAATAGAGAATTTATTTATTCTATTGGGTTATTAACACTAATACATTTATTAAATAAATGCTTTATAGTCAAATGAAACTTTTTTGCAATTTCCATTTTCAACCATATGAATAATTGGCTTCTCATGTTCTTGGTTTTTTTTGTTTGAAAGAGGTTTAGTAAAAATATTCAAATATTAATTGAAAGAGGCACCTTCAAATAAAGTACATTGTGATAAATTATTATTACAATGGATATACTTCTAAATTGAAAATATGTATGTCTTGGAAAATATGTCCATTTCCAAAACCATATTCATTTTCTTACATTGGCCCTATATATTTGTCAAAGTTAGTTTTAATACAAGAGAATATTTTTTCCAATTTATATATTACTATTTCTTATTTAGTTTTACTTTTTGTGTTGATTCATGAATACATTTTCAATACAAATAGTATTTTTCTAATTTCATACCGCTATTCCTTGCTTGTCATTAGCATCTATAAATTCTCTTATAAATAAAGTATCATTATAGGAACTATCATATGAAATTTTAAATTCATCAAAAACTAATATGAAAGGAGAATTTTTTTCTTTTATTGATTCAATAACACTAATAAATCTATCAAATAAATGAGTTATAATTAAATGACACTTTGTTTCAATTTCCATTTTCAACCATATAAATATTTGATTTCTTATGTTTAATTTTTTCATTTGGAATAGGTTCGTTAAAAATATTCAAATATTAATTCAGAGAGGCCACATTCAAATAAAGTAGTTTGTGATAAATTATTATTTCAATGGATAGAATTCTAGATTGCTTTTACCTATGATCTACAAAACATGTCCATTTCCAAAAGCATATTCATTTTTTTCATTGGCTTTATATATTTCTCAATGTTAGTTTTAATACAAAAGACTCTTTTTAAAATTTTGTATATTATTGTTGCTTATTCAGTTCTACTTGTGTTAATTTACAAATACATTTACACTATGAATAATATTTTTTCAATTTCATATTATATGTTCTTTATTTTATTAAAAAAAATTAACAGGTTTCAAATGATTTGTATATTGCAGAATTTTCATTTTCCTTCTATATTTAGTTATTCATAAATTTACTTGTGTTTTCCATTTATTTTAAGATATTCGAAAGAAGTATATTTGAGAAAATTATTACTTTAATCTAAAAAAGTTTGGTATAAATTTTATTTGATGTGGAATAAATATGCAATTTAGCTTGTATTTTCATTGTATTAAGATATTAATATTTATAAAATAAAATAGTTTTTTGTGTCCCTATTAATGTAATTGTGATTTCATAAATAGTAAAACCATGAAAAGATAAAGAGAAAAAAGGTAAAAATTGAATAAATTTTAATAACAATAATAATAATAATAATAATAATAATAATAATAATAATAATAATAATAATAATAATAATAATAATAATAATAATGATGATGATGATGGAAAGATAGACTACCTCATATCATGTTTAAATAATAGATATTTAGATGCAATATGCTCATATGAACATGAAATGCATCATGACTTGATTTAATATTTGAATTGATAATGTTAGTGTAGTGATTTTTCCCATTGGGTTTTTTTACATGGTCATATGGCCATTCTATCTTATTTAAGCTTCTTTAGGTTAGTTATAAAGGGTCCATAGAATGATTATATTTTAATGTAATTATTTAATTAGAAAAATTAGGGGATTCCTTATGTTGCTCTAATTTTCTCTATATGTACCTCACTTTTTCTTTTTGGAAGGTTGATTGGTTAATGTAAACATTTTCCTTTTCTTGTAATAACATGTTTTTGGAGCTCTCACACTACCTCACATGATTCAACATTGATTGCATGAAATCTATTCAGAGATCTTACAACACTCTTTCATGGTATTAGAGACTTCCTGATAGCCTCATGCATCAGACTCCCTGGCAAGATCCTCTTACATTAAAAATTGCTAGTTATTCTTTTGTCTTGGCCACCATTTTTGACCTTGGAGGTATTTTATTAATCTACCTTGAAACATGTGACAAAATTCATTTGATGAAAAATCTATTTGTATATGTTTTGTGGGTTTTTTTAGATCTAAAATGGGTTATTTTTATATTTTTAAGAGAGTTCATGGATTTTCCAAGAAATCAATTTCTCACATCTAGTCAGATGTCCATATAGATGAAGTAATCAAGCCTACAAACCCTAAAATCTTACCCATAGACCAAATTCATATTTTAGAAGGCAATTACTTGATTCTAGACCAAATCGGGTTTTCAAGTGCTACGACTTTCTTGCAAGACCCATTTAGGCTTTTGACATTACTTTACTTCAAATTTGTGAAGTTAAATAAAGTAGCTCAAAAAACTAGAATTACATTAGAAGAAGCAAATGGGTTTCTCAACATCAACAACTAGGAATTAATTAGGATTCTCAACCTTAGAAACTTGCTCGTAGACCAAATTGGGTTTTTGACATTACTTTACTTCCAATTCATGAAGTTCAATAAAGTAGTCTAAAAAACTCAAAATACATTGGAGGAAGTAATCATGCTTCTGAACCTCAACTACTTCAAAGTAATCAGGCTTCACAAGGGTCACTATTGATCCTCGATAGTATTAAAGCAAGGAAAGAAACTTGAAATGCATTAGGAAGACCTATTTCATTTTTTAAGGGTCACTTACTTCTTATTAGTTCAATGAAGTAATGAAACTGGAAGAACCCAAAATGCACTAGGAAGACCTATTTAGGTTTTCTGGTGTCAATTACTTCTACCTTATTCATTGAAGTAAAGTAGTTGTAAGACCCTAAAGTAAATCAATGTTGGAAACCTGTGTGACATTCAAGAGGGCATCAAAATTTAGGTGAAATGTAATGAAAAAATGTAGCTTGACTTGAGAGGTAAATGACTCTATTAGATCATTATGGGTGAGGAAACTGAGCCATCTACAGATGTAAAAAAGGTTAATTATTAAAATAGATGTGACGAGGCCTATGGGTTCTTATTCTTATCAATATCTCCTAACCTTCTATTTCATGCTGAATCTTTAAAAACTCCCAACGAAGTCTAGACCATTCTATATTAGCTTTTTGGAGTGCAAGACATCCTGAGGGGTCATGAGATAGCGAATTATCTCATCACATTGAGCTCAGGTGACTATGACATGCTACAAGACTTCTTTACAAATTTTAAATCACTGAGATTGTAGTTGAAGTAGTGTAGTATTGCGAAAAAAATGACTAGTTGATTCTATTTGTCCTTGCAAAATTGGGACACGACTATTTAGATTTCATCTCTACATTTCATGCTACCAAACATGCACTTGGATCCACATGGAAAATACAATCATTTGATGATTTTGTTTCTGATTTAACTTAGGAGAATGATAATTTGGCTCAAATGGGTGCACTAAAGTCTTCAAAATCCCATGCCTTAATTGTCAATTAGGACAAGAAGAAGCCTTCTCGCAGTGGAAAATAGGAGAAGAAACAATCTAAACCTGATCATGAGCATAAGAAGAATAAAAAGTTAGATGCCAAGCCAAAAGCATCACCGAATGAGTCCTCCTGAAGTGGGAAACCTAAGAGGAAGAAAATCAAATGTAACTTTTGAAAGAAACTTGGATACAATGAATCTCAGTGCATGAAAAAGAAGTTTGACACCTTGACTAAGATGCTTGAGAAGAACAACATCAGTGTTCATGAGTCTCCAAATTAGAACATGTTCACACAAGATTATATAAAGGGTAAAGACAACAAAAAGGGTAAAAACAAGGGAAAGACATTTGTTATAATAACTTCTTAGCCTTTGATTTGGGTTATTTACTCGGGTGCTTCCTATCACATGACCTCCTTAGAGGATCTATTTTTAGAAATAGAGACTTGTTCTATTCCTTCAATTCTAATGAGTGATGAAATTTCAAAAAAAATTAGTGGTAAAGGATTGGTATAAGTGATGGAACCTTCAATGATGTTATGTGTGTTAGCTTCACCATCCACCAATCTTATGTCAATAAATCAAATCACTCACATGGGTGCCAAGAAGTGATTTGAGTTCACACCTAATTTAGTGGTCACAAATAGCTACATAATGACACCATAATGGCTTATGGGAAGGCTAATCACCACTTTAGGATGTCTACCTTCTCACATTTTCCCCTAGATCAGCCCAACCATACTGCTTATTCACATAGATAGAGTAAGTAAACTATGGAATGAATGGTTTGGCCATTTAAACTACCATTACCTAGAGAAAATCATTCATTAAGACATGGTTTTAGAGTTGTGTACAGTCAAATTATCTAATGGACTATGCAATGGATGCATTTTTGGTAAGCATCCAAAAGACAAATATGACAAGGGCAAAGCAAGGAGAGCTAAATAGAAGCTAGAGATCATCAACAGTGACTTAGCAGGGCATTTCCAAAACCTTCATTCAAGAGTACAAGATACATGATCACATTCATCAATGACTTTTTGAGGTACACTTGGGTGTTTTTCTTCAAAAATAAGTCTAAAGTTTTTGATCACTTTATGGACTTCAAGGCACTTTTGGAGAAGTAGTCAGAATGTCCCATTAAAATCTTAAGGACTAACAATGGAAAGAAGTATGTCAACAATAGGTGTGAGCTATTTTTCACATTAGAGGGGATTTAGATGTAACACGTAGTTCCATACAGTCCTCAATATAATGGTGTGGTTGAATGAAAGAATTGTACCTTAAAGGAAATGGAAAATTAAATGCTTCAATCAAAGTATCTTGCTCCTCTATATTAGGCCAAAGCAATCAACTATGTGTGATACATTCAAAACTGAGTTCCACATAAAGCCTTGAAGGTAATCATTCATTTTGAAACTTGGGATGGTCACAAGCCTACAATAGGTCAATTTTGAGTGTTTGGATCACTAGCAATAGCCCATGTTCCCAAGAAGAAACAAAAGGCAATAGACCCTTAGAGTTAATCTTAAATCTTTATGGGTAATGTAGAGGGTGTTAAGGGATATGGATTTTCCATCCTAAATCTCATTAGTTATTCATTGAAAGGAGTGTCATGTTTCATGAGGTCCCACTTGAGCATAATCCTATCACTCCAAACTCTTCAAAAGTCTCATTGGGCATTATTTTCACTTCTAACAGTAACATAGATCCACCTTAAGATCCTCTTGATGATGAGGATGACTCTTCTTCTTCTTTAAGTTCAAGTGATGAAGAGAAGTGATGAGTTTTATCCTCCTCCATCTTAAACCCACACTATATATGATGAGGACTCACCTCTTGATTGTCTAATCTCATACAATTCTAGTCCTACTTGGGCCAAACTGACACTTTAAAGTGCTATGAAATGGTTTTGAAATCCATGAAATACAAGATAGACATGTTCACATTTCTAGGGGACTTCACATGCCTACTTACCCATTGCCTCAAATCTACAAAAAATTCATGAGACATCTAGCATGTTAAAATGGGATTTTGATATGTAGGAAGAGTACAATTCCCTAATCAAGAACAAATCATGGGACTTGGTCCTTCTTCCCAAAGGAATAAAATTAGTCTATTTTAAATTGGTTCATCAGGCCAAGTATGGTGTAAATGGGTCAGATGATAAGTATAAATCTTGTCTAGTTAGAAAGGGGTTTTTTAGGTGCCTGACATAGACTACACTAAGACATTTTATTCTACAGCTAAGATGACATCTATAAGACTCGCTCTAGCCATCATAGTTACACGTTAGTGGGATGTTCACCAAATGGACATAAAGAGTGTTTTTATACATGGTGAACTCAAAGAAGATATATATATATATATATATATATATATATATATATATATATATATATATATATATATATATATATATATATATATATATATATATATATGGAGCAACCAAAAGGCTTTGTGGAAGATACCTCCTTAGTCTATAGACTCACAAAATTTATATATGGACTCAAATAGGCCCCTAAGGCATGGTATGCCAAGATGGACTCCTTTCTCCTCATAGTCAGGTTTACTAGATGTCACTCAGATCTGAATGTCTACATATTATGGTAGGCTGATTATCTATCGATCCTAGTTCTCTATGTGGATGACTTATTGATTATAGAGAGCTCACAAACATCCATCTCAGTAGTGAAAATTATACTTTTGAATAGATTTTGAATGATAGACATAGGAATATTGTACTACTTTCTTAGGATTGAAATCATTCAGTTAGATTTTGGGATAAATTTATCACAATCCAAGTATTGTTTTGATTCATTTGAAAGGTTTAACATGGTTGATTGTAATCCAACTCCTACTCCCTTCTTGTCTTGTGTGAAGCTTGAGGCTAATTTTCCTACACCACTCATTGATGTAACTCCATATTGACAAATTGTGCATAGTCTTATCTATCTCACACACACTAGACTTGGCATATCCTATGCATTTAGTTTGGTCTTCCAATATATGTAGGAGCCACATGAGTTGTGCTGAAAAGTAGGAAGGTGGATTATTCAATACATTCAATGTTCGTACAACTATGGGATACACTATAAAGTAAGAATAGAGGTTGATTTGATTGGATACACAAATTTAGATTGGGCTAGAGATATTTAGAGTCAAAAGTCTACATTAGGCTATAGTTTCTCACTTAGTTTGGGTCCAATAAGTTGGTCAAGAAAGAAGCAACATGCAATTTCTTTATCATCTATAAAGGTAGAATATAGAGTGGCTATTAATGCCACCACTAAGGTAATCTAGCTTCATGGTATTATCACTGAGTTTGGTATCTAGTTTCATAATCAAACAATCATCTACTATGACAACTAAACCAATATCCAAATTTGTAGGAATTTGGCTCTCCATCAAAGGACCAAGCACATAGAGATTCACATGCACTTCATCATGGAGCTTATCAATGACTAATTAATTTTTATTCAGCACTATCCAACATCAGAGAAAATTGTAGATATTATAACCAAGACCTTCAAAGAGAGTAAATTTTTTCATTTGTGAGATCTCATTGGGGTTAGGGTTTCTCCACCTTCTTGTTCCTCCTATGGATTTTCATCACTATGTACTTGGGTACCTCATCAGGATTTCAATACTAGGACCCAATTCTCATCTCACCTAAGCTATGCTTAATGGGGGTGTTAGTGTAGTGATTTTCCCCATTAGGTTTTTCCTACATGGTCATATGACCATTCTATGGTATATAAGCTTCCTTAGGTTCGTTATAAAGGGTCCATATAATAATTATATTTTAATGTAATAATTTTAATTAGGAAAATTAGGGGCTTCCTCATGTTTCCCTAATTTTATTTATATGTACGCCACTTTTCCTTTTTAGAAGGTTTATCATTTAATGCAAACATTTTACTTTTCTTGGAATCACATGTTTTTTTAGCTCTCAAACTACCTCATAGGATTCAACATTGATTACATGAAATATGTTCAGAGATCTTGGCACACTCTTTCAGATAATATGACAAAGACACATACTTACATATAATAAGACTTTCTATAAATAAAAACACACATTTTGGTGAAAATGGCTTATGGGGTGATATATTTTTCATGTAATGGATATCAAAATGGTTAAATATATCAATTTGATTATGGTCACTGACAAAACACTATAATATACTTCCATTGAAACTAGAATATTCAATATTATTCCATGATATAAAACTTGCTTTTGGGCACTATGAACCCCTACTATGAAAAAGAACCAATATGAAAATTATTCCAACTAAATAATTTAAATTATCAAATACATGTACAAAACTTGCACATAGATGTAATTATATTGCAACTGAAATGGAAAATTATGACCTTTACATATCAAGTGTGTTTTTTAATAAATGTGATGAAATATTATTATTTAATGTAATAATCCTATTAACAAAAAATGAATTCTATGTGCAATCCCTTAGATGCCATATGGCACTACAAATTTTCAATGCATTTTACACAATGTATGAATATGCAATGCATTATAAAAAGTTATGCAAATTTTAGTTAACTATAAAAAAAATGGTGAAAACATTCCAAACTAGAAATAATATATTGATATGACCAAAATGCCATAAGAAAAAGGCAAAATAGAAGTAATAATTTATTCTTGTTATGGATTTCAAATATATTATAGAGTTAAATTCAAAAATGGTTGCTGAAATCAAACAATAGTTAAAGTATATAGAAATTATTCACATAAAATAACATACAACATAATTTCATTTGAAATAGACATAATGCATATTCACTATGAGCCCTAACAAACAACATGTGAGAAACCAATTCCATGGAATTTGTCTCATGTATCTTTGTATTCATTAAGAAAAAAGTGCTTGCCAAACATAAAAAAAATAGACAAAACTAATTCCATGTCTATTGAAACAAATACAAAAAAAGGTATCATAAACCTATTTTCATGTAAAAATGAAGTGGTAAAATAGGAAGAGAAAAATCAACCAAAAAAAAAGACATTGCTTTCTAAAAAATAAATAAATCCATTGACAAAGAATAATGCCATACATTACAAAAGAAAAGAATAAAAAGTGTTAATATGAATATTGAACAAGCTCCAATTTCTAGAACAACGAATAAGAAAACAAATGTAATTAAAAAAATCACAATACAATGTAATACCAAAAAAACATATATCATTACATTTAAAAAAAGTAACAATAGGCAAAGTGAAACATAAAAAAAAATGAAATGAAAATAAAAATGACAAAGTAAAAAAGGTAATTAAAACATACTTGCAAACAATTAAAGATACACCTACTAATGCTTGTCCAATTTGTGAGCATTTACAGTTTTAAAAATACCTAGTTAACCTTGACAAAAATATTGTTGACATATTATCTTTGATTATTATTGATTCACAATTTGAAAGAAAAGAATAAGACAACACATATGTAAGTAATGAAAAAGTGTACTTGATAATGAAAAAGAAATGTTTGTTTCTTCCTTTTTAGTAAGAAGTAAAAAAATAATATAAATAGTTCAAAATATAAGTTACCTTAAAGAAAGATTGGTTTCTATGCAAATGGATTTTGTATAAATAAGACAACTTAGATATAAAAGAGCACAACTAGGATTTCTTGGAATAGTTATAAATGTTCTTATTGATTTTGACCATATTCAAAAATCATTGCCATGGGAAATTATAAATGAATCTCAAATAACTGTAAGTAAAGTGAAAAAAATGGGAATATGAAAATGCATATGTAAGGGGAAATATTAGACCCACATGTTTTGATGAATGTATTAACAAAATTACGAAAAATGCCATTGTACATGAAATAAAAAGTTACAATTGGAAATTATTGATGTCATTCACTTAAAAATTAAATTAACAAAACAACAAATGACATTGGTAGTGTATAAGACATTGATGATAACTCAATTGAAAATTAAATAGAGCTAGTTACAAAACCAATTATACATGGGATTGAAACTAAACATTCAATAAAAGATGTTGAAGAAAATATTATTGAAATTGTGCCATCTAAAGGTTTAAAACCACTACGTATTTTACAAGACAAGTTTTTAGAAGGAATGAACTTTCCGACATTGTACTATGGTTGCAACCAACATGATGATATAAAAAAATCATTTCAATAGAAAAAAATAGCAAAATGGAAACTTTTACATGAAGAAAATGATATTACAACTCATATAAAAAACATTTTTTTCAAATCAATTAAAATTATTAAGCAAAAAAAGTTTCTAATTATGCATGGATATGCATATGAAAATGTGAATTGAAAGCGAAAAAATTATGTAAAAGATTTTAAAAGCAAATCAAACATAGGAAAATCTTGAAATATCATATATATTTTGAATCTCTAATAAGAATTTGTATATCACCCGACTATTTGGAAAATATGAAGAAAAACATATTTGTAATGATAAGACAATAGAACTAGCAACATTTTTTGTTACATTAACAAGAACTGAACATTTTTATAATATATTATATTAAACATAAGAAAATATAGATAAATTTTTTCAAAACAACATAATGAAAACATATATTAAAATTATATCAATAATAATAAGAAAGAATCCATTATATATAACATTAGAAAATATTGCTTGATAAAAACGTGAAAAAATGCAAACACATCATCATATGCAAACTTGTAAAATATACAAAAAAATCATTTTTTAGTGTCAATTTTCCATTGCCTCCAATGGACAAGACAATTATACTAAAACCTTTAGAAAAAACCAATAACAAAAATAAAAAAATTGTTAAAGCATTTGTGAAATAAATCACAAACAAAACATATGACAAAATTAAAAACATTTGAAATACTTTAAAAAAAACAAAATTTGATCATCGAAATATATTTGAAACTATTAAAATTGCTTATTACACATCCTATCATCATGTTAAAATAAATATGGTAGACATGTGAACGATTTTTTTTGTAATTCTTGTTCCTAACCTTTGGTAGGCAAATACATACATAATATATTCTTAACGTATATTTTTATACAACATAATTCCCATCATACATGACTAAATTGGATAGTACATTGATACGTTATGTGCGTAAAGTGTGTGATGAGTTATAAAAAATTAATGAAAATAATACTGAATGTGTAGGAAAACTTGGTACCACTCTCCTTAACTATCAACAAATCTCTAGACATCAGGCAATGCACATTATATTGTCTTTATCATTGCATTATGGCTGAATAAAATTACTTTTTATAAACAAACTACCACTATCAAATAGACCATTAATTTTGAAATGTCTAAATTTTTTAACATAAGAGCATGGTGACTCTAAGAAATGCAATGTGTGCTTTTATCGTTGACAAGTATAATGAAAGACTTGAATCTTTAAAACATATATACTTGGTACAATATGTAGCACATTATATAGGAACAAGCAAAAATATCAAAAATATATATAAAAAATAAAATAAAAAATAATATGATATGTTAGATAGAATTAACATATTAACCCTAAAAATTACTATAGATTAAAACAAAAATTTGGAAATATTGATGTTGTCTCTATATATGTTGTAAAAAAATCTAATACAATATTCGACATTGGCAATGAAAATGATATTGGAAAATGTTTTAGGATGACTTAAAAATATGATATTAGTGTTGATATAAAACATATCACAAATTAAACAACATTAGATACCCAAACAAGAAACAATTTTGAAATAATTAAACAACTATTTATCATAAACAAAGAGGACTATTTTAATTCGTAAAAAAAATTGAATTATCATCAATAAAATATTATGAAAATATGATAATTAAAATAATATTAACTCCAAATTAACAAATGAATTTATTCTTAACATATGGATGAGGAATAGGGAAAACATGTACATCAAAAATAACATACTAAGTAGTATATCATTTCTACAATAAAAAACTTAATAATGACCCTCTTAAAGTAAAAGTCGTTATTGTTGCATTCATTTGTAAAGCTACATATAATTTAAATGGTATAAATACACACTCTATTTTCCAATTTATCCACAAAATGTCTAAAATTATACCATTGGATTCAAATATTAATGATATAATGAATAATTTTTTTTAACAACTTCAAATAATTCTTATTGATAAAGTATCTCTAATATGAAGCCATATGCCTTACAAAAACAAAATTCTTTGTCAAATCATGCATACATCTAAAAATCCATTTGAAAACCTAAATATATTTTTTATGGTGATTTATATCAAACATAACCTATTAAAGATAATTGGATATTTAAAAGATCAAAAGTTAAGGGTGAAATAATACCATATTCACTCTAGACAAACAATGTCAAATGCTTTAAGCTAAAATAAATTATGATATAGCCAGATGTCAAATTATTTTCAATTTTAAAACGTATAAAAACCTGTAAATAAACATAAAATAAAACTAAATACTTAAATTACCATTGACATAGAGCTTCTCTACTTTATCCAAAATTTCCATATTTGTTTCATAAAAGCAAAGATGTTGAACTCAACAACGATAAAATGTTTACTATTTTACAAGAAGAAACATATATGTTAAATTTAATTGACCATACCAAAAATAATGAAATTGAAAATGATTATGTATATAGTAAAAAAATAATATTACCATACCTATGTATAGGTGGTCTGATGGGGAAACAAAGTGCCTTTAAAAGGTTTGAAGGTTATTAGCATGGACCTACACACTACTACCTCTTGAATGGTGTATCATCCTTTAGGTAACCCCTTTATCTATGGGAATCCTCTAGTGATGGTCATCCTTGCATAAGTTTATAATTGATCTGTTCTATTTATGGGTTGTCTATTCATCTTGTGTATAACCATGTTGTTATATCATGTATGGTAAGATTGTGTAGTGAGCTCTACACATAGTTCCATTATGTACTCTATTAGAAAATTTCAACTTTTTTTAGGTTGTTTCATATGATATCAAAGATTATGATTTGAATATTTTTGAGAATAATGTTTATCTCTCAATCTCCCTAGAATTCATGATCAATGTTAATCTATTATATAACCGAATTAAGTTGTACTTACTATTGGGTTACTATTGGTTTCCATTCCATATGAGGTATAGAAATGGCAATATGCCTGTATTAATATTTTGGTGATTAAAAAATTAAAAAATAAGGTCAAATCATATGGTCCACATGATGATAAAATTTGAGGCATGAGTGGCTTGATAAGCTAGAAGAAGGCCTAAATGGGGATTTAACGGTTGAGAATCAATTCAAGGCATGATTAGAAAACATGATAATGAATTGAAAAATCATGAGAATGTTCCTAGAGATTTTCCCCAATCTAAAATTGGTTAGTCAATGGACATGCACTATAGAAGAGGATGTTTATTTTTGTTAAAAGTACAGTCAATAATTTTTTACTATCTACTTACATAGGTGAAAATGTTGATGCTACAATTGATGCATGAATGTGTGTACATATGAGTATATCAACCTACAAGATATGATAGATAATGTAATAAAGTTGGTGTTTTTGTATAACACTAGATGATGGAAGTTTGAATTTATGACTTATGTTACTCTCTACCTTTTCTTTGGTTTGGTTAACCCTTCCCAATTTTATTTACATGTGGGCAAGCCTCACTTATCTACTATTGATGTGTATGGGAGGGTTAATGGGAGATAAGTGCTAAAGGCTTCAGTCTTAGAATAAAGGGAAATAATTTCAAGTATCTATTGATGGATTATATGGAAAAACCATCACTGGACACTTGAACATTATGACCCAGGGAAGACCAAGGTGCTAACTTAAACTTGGAGGGATAGATTGAGTATGAAGAGCTAGTTTACTTGGGTAAATCAGTGAGCTTGTGCTTTCCATTGGTTGGAGGAATGTTTTGAGCCTTTGAGGAGATGTAAAGCATGAATTATGGTGATAAACATTGATATCATCATAAGTAAAACAATTATAATTTATTTTTCATTAAATTGAATATCTAGTTTAGACTATTGAAAAGATTTCAATGCTGGAATCAAAAATCCAACATGCCTCTTGTAAGTTGTATGGTTGTGAGTAGAGTAAGAATGTCTCCATGAGTTTGAGTTGATATTGTTTTGGTGAGTTTGTTACAATGTGAGTTACCTCTGGGGAGTTATGATAGTAAACTTTGCTAAAGATATGTTGGACTATTGCATGTATGCAATTGTTGTATTCATAGTTGTATATATATTAGTCTAGTTGATTGAATTATGCCATGTTGATTTTTGGAGTGAAAATATATGCTTGTGAGTCATTTTTATATTCTATATATTGGGAAATAATATCAAGTATCTTCTCCTTCTACCTTTTGCCAATTTTAATAGAACTCATTTTAAATAAAGTGACTATTATATAGTTTTAATTTATTGATAGCTAGGGCAAGCAATTGTAGGTTCTTTCTTGGCTTGTATGTTACTACACTTGATTGGTTGTAAAAAGAAAATAAATTATTGATTATTATGTCTAATGCTTGGGGAATATTATTTTAATCTAAGCAATGAACTTATATGTTATGTTTGGGTGGAATTTTGGTTTAAAAACTTTGACATATTTGGCTGATTACAACCATTATAACCTAAAAGTGAATAAGTATTATGCACAATAATAATAAGATACTAAAAATATATATATTTATCTAAATTTAGGATTCAATTATTATGAATTATTATCCTCTTTCGTGTTGAATGAAGAAATATATGTTTTGATCTCTTTATAAGGCTATAATCTACTAAACATGTGGATATGTTGGATTTCATGATGTTGTTATTTTTTATCATGTGTATGTTTTAATCCTATAAGAAGGATATGATATTTTTGGTTATGCTTTACACCCATGAGGGTGATTATTTTGTTTTGGGTTGAGTTTTGGCATCCATGAGGATGTTCTAATGGTCATGGGTATATATTTTACATCCATATGGATATCTTTTATGATTACATCTATATCTATAGTTATGGAAACTATAATTTCCATGATGATGATATGATATTCACCTAGAGATTTGGATAATTTTATCCTTTCCCAAGATTATTATTGTGTTTAAACAAGCATTTCTATTCAACCTTTAACTTGTTTTAACAAGTCAATTGGAATAATAGTGATAGAGCTTGTTATTGGAGTCATGAAACCATACTTAGTGGTAATTAATAACATGCATAGGCCAAATATATTATGAGGATGAGGTATGATACACTTGGAAGGTCTAAGGATGTAACTTAAGCCTAGATGGCCTAGTGGGTGATTATGATTTACTTGTTTGGGAAAGTGAGAAAGTTTTGGAGATCTCTTATTACTAGCAGGTGACATGAGCCATCTAATCCATGAGGTGTGAGCTTTATTGGTAAATTTACAAGACTCATGGATATAGATTTATGGGCTATGTTGGAACACACCCTTACTTGAAAGAAGGTGTTAATGAATTTGAGATCCTTGAAATTGAGAATGATGTTATATGTTGGATATTTTGTGTCATCTAGGATGACATTTGAACATCAAGTGGAATGATGAGGACCATGGACCCTTGTGCTTCACTTACCCATGTGTTTAAGTGGTGTGATTTGAAAAAACCTTGGCTAAGTTACCAAACCTCTAGATCTACATGTGTGACATAGTATTGTGTTTCCTTCAATGCATGTAAATTATTGTATGTTGTATAACATTCTACATTTTGTTGATTATATTAAATCATGTAAACTTATAACTTATTTATTTTGTGTGAATGTAATTATATTGTGAACCTCCATATTTTTCCATTGAATATCAATATTTTTATATGTATATGATTTAATGTGATGTGATCCAAAACCACCTTGTGATGTAGTTTTACTTTTATAATTAACCTCTATCAACTAAAAATATTCCAAGTTATAGCGAATATATTGCTAATGTGATCTTGCATCACTACTCTAGCATTGAAATTTAATGCAAGTATAAGGTTTATGATAAAGAGAAAAATATATACATGATGTTTAGATTGGGTATGGGATAGGGAGTAGAGTCTCATATAGGCTGAAAATCCACTTCTTCCCTTTGCATGAAGTAGCCACATGATTCATTTGGGTTGTGTACTATGAGTGTCACAAGATGGGCTTGGGATATTCATACATAATGTTCACCACTTATATTGATTGTTCCTTTAACCACCTCTTTGAGGTTTTTGTAAAAACAACCTTGGAAAATTTAATAATGTAACCTTATGAAGCACTAATTGGTCTTGAGAATTGAAATTTTACGTAAAATCAACAATATTGAGTTTGCTGAAATACAAACATGTATTGGCTTGTGAAATTAAATGTGGTAGTAATAATTTAATGCTTGAATTACCTAAAAATAATGTTGTGGAATAAATGTTATAATTTAATGGCATGTGTTGACTTTTAAGTTCAACCATGTTCTATATAAAGTATTGTTTGTATATACCTAAAATTATTATTATTTTGAAATGAATATTTCTATTTTTTTTAAGTATGGCTGGAATGCATGTTATTTTTATGCTTCGAAGGAGAAATGTAAAGTCTTGATCAGGTAGATTTTTAAATTTTATGTACCTTATTATGCTACCAAAAGATAAGTGCAATGAGATGGTGATATTGTGATCCCTATAACCATCATGTGAGCTCACAAACATGAGGAGAGCATATTGAAAACATTAGATTTTTATGTGAATGCTTGATATGGATTATTCAATGTTTTGTGTGGTTCATGTAGGATGTTATACGAACCCACAAATGGTGAATGGTGAAAGATAAGTAACCATAGATTGATAGATTTATTTTCTTGTTGGCATTTGATGATGAATACTAGTAGGAAGATATGCATGCACAACACAAGTTTTGGGGAACATAGCAGTATGGTTGATGTTGTCAATTTTCATTCTAGAATGAATTAAATAAGTTATGAATAAAACATACCTTAAGTGGTGGCAATACCATGTACATATATGATTGTGTCATTGTTTTGCATTTCGTGGAAATAATATAAGTTATGAGTATAGTTATATAACTTAAAATATTATGGAAGACATCCTCTTATATCTAAAAATTTATAAAAAAATATTTGGATTGATTTTTAGGTAACTGTTGTTATAAAGTTGGAAATTTATGTGTTAATATTTCCTCATAATAAGAGGAAAGGTTTTATAGAAAACTATTTTTCTATTGAAAATTTGATCCTGAGTTCATGACTAAGATAAAAATGATGAATATTTTTGTTTTGTATGAGTTAACAGCTATGATTTTGTAGTTTGAAGAGTACTATAAACTATTTTATTGTTAAATATTCAAGTATATTTGGTAATTGTAGCTTATAATGCATAGATTCACATGAATTAGTTGATTTTTAAGCTAGATAGGTGGTTAAAAATAAAGTTAAAAACTAGTTATACTACATTAAAAATAACAATTCACTAATAAGATTACCAATGTATGGTCAAGATTAAGCTAAAAAAACTTATTTCTATAGGTGTTAATGTTTTACTGAGTGAAACCATGGCCTTGTGAGGCACAAAATCTGAATTTGTATTTACGTTCAAGTTCCATTATTGTATAATTTCATGGTTGGTAAAGGTGCATGCATCACCTTGTTTTTCTCATCTTGGCCTTATAAAAGGAAACCAAGCTGAAAAGATGATTTTATTACCTAGTTAAAGGAAGATCATGGTTGTCCTATGGGTAACATGTACACATTAAAAAGGTAAGACTACATATATGTATTTATATTCATGATAAGAGTTGGTAAATCTATTTATTATACCCAAAAGGTAAAATATAAGGCAATATCCTTGTTTAAATAAGTGGACCATGTAAGTACACAATGGGCATGATTTCTATTTTGTTAATAGTTTATAAATTTTATCAATCTGGTTACTTTGATCCTTGAGCTTATATGTTGGCTTCTTGTAAAGTGTAAATGCTTTATGAAAAGAATGAAAAATCCTCTTTTCAGTGTAACATGGTTCATGATAGTTGTTCAGTCATTAGGATGTCTCCTATTTAAGGAGGGGAGGATGTCACAACGTTTCTAGTTGACACCCTTTATATAACCAATTTGATAAGGTCCAATTGATTGTTTTATTGGTCATCAGTTGAAATTTGTCTAACCTTGAAAAGGTGGATCTGGTTGTGTGTGTGTGTGTGTGTGTGTGTGTGTGTGTGTGTGTGTGTGTGTGTGTGTGTGTGTGTGTGTGTGTGAGAGAGAGAGAGAGAGAGAGAGAGAGAGAGAGACAGTGTGCGTGTGCATGCATGTGTGTGTGTGTGCGTGTGCATGTGTGTGCGTGTGTGTGTGTGTGTGTGTGTGTGTGTGTGTGTGTGTGTGTGTGTGTGTGTGTGTGTGTGTGTGTGTGTGTGTGTGTGTGTGTGTGTGTGTGTGTGTGTGTGTGTGTGTGTGTGTGTGTGTGTGTGTGTGTGTGTGTGTGTGTGTGTGTGTGTGTGTGTATTCAAGTGGGGAATACAATGTTATGCTGGAATGCATGATAGTTCATATATATTTATACATGTATATACTTTGAGTTCAACCCTGGAGTTACTAGCTTGGGTGATGTATATATACTTGAAATTATTCTAAGGCCATTAATCTTGCATTGTTTAACTATGGAAGTTTATAAAAACTTATAACCTAGTTAATATAGTAGCATATGTAAATTAATGTCTTTGTTTTTTGTGTTGAAGTCTAACTACTTTGGCTATTTTGAGAGAGTGTATAACTATTAGATGCATTGGAATTTGAATGTAAAGTAATTTTATTTAGTTTGTGTAATTTTAATGCATAATGGTTTCAAGGAGGGTGTTATTTGAATGGATATGTAGTAAAATAAATGAAAATGAAGGACATTATATTCCCTCTTTATCCACAATCAATGTTGAAATTCTGCATATAATCTGGTTGGGAAAGAAATAGTAAATGTTTGAAGGAAAAAAGGTTTCCTCTTTATTACGAGACTAAATGTTGGGTGGAACTTTATTTTTTCCTTGAAATTGGTTTTACCATTAGAATTTAGCATGGAGACTAAAACAATATTTATTCTTTTTATCGGATAGTGTTGGCTTGGCTATCATTTTGAGTCATTGACTTCTTTTGGAAGAATTATGAAAGAATAACAAATAGGGTTTGGGGCTATGTTTCAGTCACCACCATGAGGGAGGGAGAGAAAATGAATAAAGGAGAACATGATGGAAAGAAAGGATATTATGAAAAAAAGAAAAGGGTTTTAGACTTGCATAATCCACCTCCACACTGGGAATGAATAACAAGTCAATTCAAGAAGAATGATACTACTGCTACTTGGATATGATGCCACTATGGGAGAGAAAGAAATAGAAATAAAACCTTACATATATTTTATAGGCATGTGGTTTTCCATTACAAATTTAAATTTTCTTATTTAAATTTTATTTTAATACTAGCAAGATCTATTGAGAGTCCTATCAGAGTATATACCCATGGGGGTATGTCTTGCCATACACACACAGGTCTATATGCTATGACTAGGGGT
>JARHVA010008869.1:207500-252500 GCA_037957365.1 Torreya grandis | reverse complement strand
ATAACACACTTTTTCAATTCAATGTCCATCTCCTCCAACAATGGATCTACACCTTTCAATGATGTGTACTTAATTAGAAATACATCTTGATAATATCTCAATATGTGCAATATCTCTTGAATATAATTATATGCCTAGTAGTCTCCTATAGTCTTAAGTTTAGGCTTGGAATCTATTGTAATTTTTTATTCAATCTTTTTCAATGGTTCTTGATATACGTTATTCAATCCCCTAGGTAGATCTTGTTGTAGAGTTTGTTACCCTTTTTGTTACAAAATGTTTATATTGTAAAGTCCCTCTCTTAAAAATTTTCTATGATTTAGACATTTATTGTCTTGGACTCTTTCTCTAGCTTGAAGAAGCCTTATAAATACAAATCTCTATCACTATTACTAGATTCTTTTAGCTTGACTGTAATTCTATTATAGGGTTTAGTAATAGATTGATCTTATTTACTAGACTTGTAATAATGAATCAATAAATTCAAAATTTTAGATGCTTCCTACTATGATTATGAATTTATTGTATCTCCTAAATATTCTACACAGATGTAACATAGAAAAGATTTCAGTGCTTATAATGCATTGTGCACCATTGGATTGTCATATTCAAACATGAAAGTTTGAATACTATCTCTTTATACTTTTTACGAATGTTTAGTATACCTTATACTCTCATGATGCATATATTAGGAATTTCAAAGTGGCAACTGTGTCTAACTAAAAATTTGCATGCAATATATTGGATCAACTACTTTCATAGTCAATATATCTACACATTTATGTTCATGTGAAACTTAGGGCATTATCTTTCTCTAAATAATAGTCACTTTATTCTCATAGTAAGATGTAATTAAAATTGTGCTTGTAAAAATTCACATGCTTCATCCCATTATAACTCATATTATCTACGCACAACCCAACAAGTCAAAATAGTTCCTTCAACACATAGCTGAGTATGATGACTGTTTGATTTACATCTAGTACATGTTAAACCAACCTCAAGACAAATGGATTGAGATCCTATATCAAAATATATTATTTTAATTATTGTTCTATGGTGAACACCATGCATAGAGGTTATATCTCATGATCTCCCCTAGACTAATTAAACTTATGGGTGTTTGAGTTATGACTTATTAAATATGTTGTTTCTTACAATAAGTGATAACAATTTATTGAAAATAATTAATTTCTTCCAAATATAATATTTTATTTTCCCCCATATCAAACTTTATATTTCATTCTCTAGATAAAAGAAAAATATTTATGCGAAATCTCTAGAGGAAATTAAGTAAATTTTCATCATTAATCTATAGAATGAAAAATAAATATTTAAATCCCTTTGGAATGAAATATGAAAATTATAACCCTTTTTATCTTGTAATGAATTGTAACTTGTATATATTGTGTAGAATATTATCCACATTAAATTTCCTCCTATTGAAATACTTAAGAAATGTCAAATTTTTAATAACAGACTTAATGAGTCAATCCCTCCTTGTTTATGGTGCCCCTCCAAATTAATGACTTGCAACTCTTCCCAATTTCTCAATTTCTTAGGGAACAATATGACTTAATAACTTCAATGAATTAATTAAATGTCATTTCTAGGATAAAGCTACATGATCCCTTGTAAAAGAGCAGTATTTAAATTATTAAAATGACCCCTTCTTTTCCCAATTGTTCCAATAAATTTCCAACGCCACACATACAAATGTGCTTTGGATTTGTAGAGCCAAATCGTTTAACTAAGGTGATGAAATTATCTAAGACAAATAATCTAACTATGACACTAATATTCTTGGATGATAAATTTGAAGTGAGCACAAGTCTCAACATGCATATCTATTTTATAACATGCTAGAGTCACTTATTATTAATAATAGCAAGGCCAATCACCCATAGTTTTTGAACTCTTCTATATATATAATTATCGACTTTATTAATTGACATGCAAATCACCTCATAAGTGGTATGGCACCATTTCCTTTCTTTATTTACCCATTTTATGCTCTCTACTTTATAACATTCTAGATCTTATCTTCATGCATATGAATAGTCTCATAAATTAATTGTGTCACACTCTAATTTGCAAATAATTTTATTTATAAAGTCTTTGTTCTATTTTGTAACATGAAAATCATCCAAACTAGAGTGGTCTTTATTTAATAGGTGAAATAATAATAATAAAATAAAAGTATCAGTTTATTTCAAAGCACCATTTATTTGGATCATACAATACAAAAAATGATCAATTCCATTAATTTACTACCACTTCTCTTCACGGATCCTAGAGTTCTTTCCCCCTTTTTTATCTTCTCTCCCATAATAAAACCTTGGGCTCCCACAACAGACACTTCTATAAAAAATTGTTAAATATTTCAAATAAAATAATATATTATTATTTATTTTATTTCAAACACACACTTAACTAGTCCCTACAAAATAACACTCTTTTAAAATTTATACTGACCTTCTAACCCATTTTTCCTGGAAAAAAACTTATCCATTTATTCCAACAGATACTAAACTTAAGCTTCTAGATAATTTATATCTAGGATTATTTAATGCTATCTACAGAACTTTACTTATTTAAACATTCTAGACTAATACAACTATTTTTGACTTAACATCTGGAAAATTCTTATTTTCTACCCTTTTTAACATTTTACATATAATTTAAATATTTAAAAATTAAAAGTTTTTAAAGTTGAGCAGAGTAAAGTATTTCCATCATTATTTATCCATCTGATGCTCCTGCATTAAACTACTAGGCTAAAAAGTTTTCATGAGCTCTTGCTTACACTTTTTCATCAATATTTTGGTACTTTTTTTTCATCTTATTTATTCCTGGATCCCATGGTCCATGTATTGACAGTACATCATTTTCATCTTCAATGAATTGAAAGTGATTTTTATTAATATCCTATATATTTTTTATCAGGATCTAAATATTGTCATTGTTCTTCATTATACCTACACAATAAACAAATATGTCAAATAAAATAAATTATTATTTTTATTTTGATGGTGAAGTCCACCTAGTTCCTCTAGAAACATTATCTTTCCATTTAGTGCATCAATATACACCTATTGCTATTATTTTTCCTTCTTGTTTTCATCTTCCTAGTTAGAAATCAACTATTTTTCCATCATCCAACCTAAAATTTTATTTGTTGTCTTTCAAGAAAACTTTCCTTTATTTCTCAGTTTCCTATTCGTCTATCAATTTTATAACCACAATGCCTTCCATGACTATTTCCTTAAACAACTTCACCTTTTCACCAAATCCTTCAAGAAATTCCACATTTATTATATAACATACACTATTAAACAAGTTTGAAAATAACCTTTCAATGTTACTATGTGGCACACTTTAAGACTCCAAAGACAAATTAACTTTTTCATTAACTGTATTAGTTACCTTGAGTTGATCATTTGACATTTTATTTCCTTCATCCACATCTTGTTTCTAAAAAAAAGCCTTTTCACCTGTAATTAACACCTTAGAAGCATGTTCAATAGCTATATTTTTGTCTTTCAATGGAAGTAGTGTATGTGTATGTCCTTCCTTTTCAAAGGTGAATGTATTTATTATTCCATCATGAATGGACTTCATGTCATATTGCCAAGGCCTTCTTAACAGAATATGACATACATCCATAAGCATTATATCACAAATAACTTCATCCTTATTACTCCCTATTTGAAATTATGCTTTGCACTGTTCATTAACCATGATCTGATGATCTTTATGTAACCAATATACTTTATAAGGAATAGGACGTCTTACCTTCTACAAGTTTAGTTTATTTACCATTTCTATAAACACAAGGTTGTCAGTACTTTCACTATCAATAATTACCTTACAAAGTTTACCTTGTGCTTTGCAGGTTGTCCCGAACAATGGATTCCTCTAAAGAGGTTATTTTGTAATTTCCTTGTTTGCCTTGATTAAAATCCTTTTCACGAGTAAGGATTCACCAATTTTAGGAGCATCTTCATACATAGTAGATGCATTATCTTCTTCATCCTATGTATCTTGTAGCACATTAGCACTTCCTTGAGTAGATTATGGATAATTAAGACACTCATATGATCTATGTCCATATTATCCACATTTAAAACATATTCCAATGAAACCACTACTTATACCTCTATAAAATGGTTTCTTACCTCTGTAGTAGCCTCTTGGAGTTGACTCTTGCTTTTTTGAATTATTCACCTTCATCATGTGCCTACAATGGTCTTCCACTTTCATACTCTCCTCTTCTTTTAAGAGGTCTGCTTCTACTTCTTGCTTGATGAGAATATCTCCTTGCTATCTTGTATTCTACTTTCAAGGCATACTAGTATGTCTTTTCTACTGACTTTGGACTGATGAGACTCATCTCATCTTGAATGGTAAAATTAGGCCATTTGTATACCTTGACACCTTTTATACATCATCTTCAACATACACTGCTCTTATAGTTAGTCTATAAAATTCCTCAATGTATTATTTTACAGACATTTCTTTTTATTTTGAATTTTATAATTTTCTAAAAACATTAACTTGATAATCCTTGGGCATGAATTTGTCTTTTAATTTGGCAACCATCCTATCCCAACTCTTAATTTTTGGGTTTCCTTTTCTTTTTCTTTCTTCGTTCACTCCATCCCACCATAGGGATGCCTGAATTTTCAATTTGGTCATGGAAAATTTGACCTTTTTATCATCATCAACTCCTTCATATTCAAAATGTTTTTCCATTGCACTGATCTAGTCAATAAGCTCTTCCACATTTAGGTTTCCCTCATACATGGGAACCTCTATCTTTGGCCTTGCACTCACACCCATAATATCTCAAATCATTCTTTCTTCTATTATTTATTCTTCTCCCAAAAATTATTCCTCTAGTGGTTCCTCTTCTTTGTCACTGACTTCACCCATGTCATTGCCTCTTCTTTGAGCCATTTTTAGATCCTGCAATTTAGTCATGAGATTTATTATCTCTTCCATTAATACTACCTATCCAATAACTTGAATTGGTTACCTAAATTATCTATCTCTTGCTCTCATCACCATCTTTATAATCTTCTATATCTCTCTCTTTTAAAGAACCCATTTCTTTGATACCACAAATTGATAACAATTTATTGAAAATAATTAATTTCTTCTAGGTACAATACTTTATTTTTCCTCAGATCAAAATCTATATTTCATTCTCCAAATAAAATACAAATATTTATCTGGAATATTTAGAATAAATAAAATAAATTTACATCATTAATCTACAAAATGCAAAATAAAGCTTTAAATCCCTCTGGAGTAAAATATGAAAATTATAACACTTTTTATCTCGTAAGAATTGCAACTTTTATATACTATGTAGAATATCATCCAAATTTAATTTATTCTTATTTAAATACTTAATAAATGTCAAATTTTCAATAAAGGACTTAATTAGTCAATCACTTCTTTTTTATGGTGCCCCTCCAAATTAATAACTTGTAACTCTTCCCAATTTATCAATTTCTTAGGGCATGATATGAATAAATAAATTCAAAAAAATAATTAAATGTCATTTTCAAGCTTAAGTTATGGCATCCCTTGTAAAAGAGTAGCATGTAAATTAACCAATGACCCCTTATTTTTCTAGTAGGTGCAATAAATTTCCTACACCACACATACCAATGCACTTTGGATCTACAAAGCCAAATCATTCAACTAAGGCACTAAAATTCGCTGAGACAAATCATCCAACTATGATGCCAATCTTCTTGGATACTAAATGTAAAGTTAGCATAGGTCTCAGTATGCATATACACACACACACATATACGTATATATATATATATATATACATATACATACATATATACATACATATATATATATGTATATGTATATATATGTGTATATATGTGTATATGTATGTATATATATACATATATATAGACATATATATATATAAATGTATATATATATATATATATGTATATATATATATATATGTATATATATGTGTGTGTATATATATATATATATATGTATATATACACACACACACACATATATATACATATATACACATATATATACATATATACAAATATGTATACATATATATACATATATATATATATGTATATATATGTATATATATATATATCTATATATATACACATATGTATATATACATATATATATGTATACATTTTTGTATATATGTATATGTGTGTGTGTGTGTGTGTGTGTATATATACATATATATATATGTATATATATATATATATATATGTATGTATGTATATATATATATATATATGTATATATATATATGTGTGTGTGTGTGTATATATATATACATATATATATGTGTATATATATATATATATACATATATATATATATATATACACATATATATATGTATATATATATACACACACACACACACACATATATATATATACATATATATATATATATATATATATTGATTTTAATAATTGACATGCAAATCACCTCATAAGTGATATGGAACCATTCCATTTCTTTAATCAGCCTAGTTTATATTCTCTACTTTATAACATTCTCAATCTTATCTTCATGCATATAAATAGTCTCACAAATTAATTATGCCACTCTCAAATATGCAAATCCTTTTATTCATAAAGTCTGAATTTTATTTGGTAACATGTAGATAACCCAAACTAGAGTGATGTTTATTCAATAGGTGAAAGAGAAATAATGAAATAAAAGTATCAGTCTACTTCAATGCACCATTTATTTCGATCATGTAATACATAAAATGATGAATTTTATTCATTTATTTCCACTGGTCTTCATAGATCCTAGAGTTCCTTCCCCTTTTTTTATCTTCTCTCCCATAATCAAACCCCTGTGCTCCCACAACAGAAACTTCCATGAAAAAATGTTAAATATTTCAAATAAAATAATATATTATTATTTATTTTATTTCAAACACACACTTAAATAGTCCCTACAAAATAATGCTCTTTTATAATTTATACTGACCTTCTACCCCATTTTTCCTAGAACAAAAATTATCCATTTTTTCTAACGTATACTAAACTTAACCATCCATTTACACAACTTTACTAATTTAAACATTCTAGACTACTACAACTATTTCTGACTTAACATCTAGAATAATCTTAATTTCTACCCTCTTTAATTTTTTACATATAATTTAAATATTTAAAATTTAAATGTTTTTACTAATATATATATATGTGTGTGTGTGTGTGTGTGTGTGTGTGTGTGTGTGTGTGTGTGTGTGTGTGTGTGTGTGTGTGTGTGTGTGTGTGTGTGTGTGTGTGTGTGTGTGTGTGTGTGTGTGTGTATGTATGTATGTATGTATGTATATATATATCTATATATATATATATATGTATGTATGTATGTATATATATATATATATATGTATGTATATATATATATATATATATATGTATATATGTGTGTGTGTGTGTGTGTGTGTGTGTGTGTGTGTGTGTATGTTTACTAATATATTTGTAATATTCTATGAGATATATTCATAACATAGAGTGTTGAATAGTTTTAACAAATATGTCAGTATAGTCAAAACACCCTCATGCCTAATAATCCATATAATTTATATATTCATTTTTGCATTAATGACTATTGCATATACTTTTGATGCACTATGTTGTTGTATATCATAAAGGACCTATGAAAATTGATACATCAAGCTCTTTCCTATCATAAGATAAGGATATTTGTCCCATTACACCTTCCTAATTCCATGATCTATTGGCATTTATAATGGAGATAATCCTTTCTTTGTACATTATTGTGTAGTAACTGATTACATAAGTGCATTTTCCTTAGGCTATGTATTAAGAATATTCACATTTCACACTAGGTTTTATTTCCTTTTCTTCTCTAGTACTAGGTAATATTTAGTCTGATGTTATCCTTCAACTCTACAATACATAAAATATGTCTCTCTCTAAGGATTAGTAGCACAATTTCATGTAAACTAGTTATACTCACCATACAAATAAAATTTGATGGCATTATTATCTTATCACTTATCATTTTTGTAGCCAAATTAATATCCACCTCAGTATCCTCATCTGTATCATCCTCTATTTACTCATTTATTGTACTTAAAACCCCAATCATTGAATACTACTTGGCGAATCATCCTTGTTATATTTTCTACACCTTATATCCACTATACTGATGCTAAAGTGATTTTGGAGCCTAAATTGATTATTTTTTTTGAGGACTCACATTATTCCATAAGGATTGACATTGATATTACACTGATTATGGTGTCCATCCAATTATACCCTAGGTTTAATATTGATATTGAGGTGATAAATTAATCGATCCATGACTACCTTCTGTCGGACTAGTAATTTCTACCTCCAAGATTGGAATTCCTTGCTTCATAGTGGGTAATTTATACATTATAATTGAAAAGACATTTGTGGTAATATCTTACTTTGATTATTATAAATTTTGATAGCTATTTTCATCATGATCGGTTATTTTACAAAAGTTATAGTTAAAAATATAATAATTCTAAATGTACTATTGTAATAGATGACAATTTGAGGTTGTGTGTCCTAATACTCTATATATTTCATAAGATTATTTCTTGAGTTTAGGAAAATCATTCTTATGATGCCCTTTTCAAAAATAGTCTATACACCATAAACATAGTTTAGGATTAACATGTTCATGTATCTCATCTATCATTTTTAAGAAAACACTATTTTTTCCTCTAGTTTAGAGCTAGATACTAGAGAATCTCCATACTCCTCAATCTGTTCCTCTCACAAAGTAATTACTCAAGCACCAACCTTAGTCAAGAATTAGGATTGTACAATGGCAATTATAATTATTGCTCACAACCCTTTTATAAACTAGGCAACTTTGTCCTTATCATCTATGATAAAATCAGTTTTATTCATCACATCTAAACATATGTGATCATAATTTCATATCGATTCTCCACTCCATTACAACCCTAATTATTGCTCACAACCCTTTTATAAACTAGGCAACTTTGTCCTTATCATCTATGATAAAATCAGTTTTATTCATCACATCTAAACATATGTGATCATAATTTCATATGGATTCTCCACTCCATTACTAAATTTCCTTCATGTATTGAATATTCTGACTCACACACTCTCTCATTTCAAATTATGTAACTAGGTGTTGTTTAACATGATGACTATGTAGGAAATTAATATATATTTTGGAAATAAATTATAAAGATTGACCTACTAAATCTCATATAAGATTTCACTTCTTTACATAATCATAAGTTATTCCCTTAACCTACCATTTCATGTCAGAAGTTAAAAAATACTATTAAGGATTAGTAGGCCCTTCATATTGTGTCAATGAAATAAATATTATTGGACTCGCCACCATATTTGGCATGCTTATAATTTGTAATACTTGATTTTGTAGACTAGTAATTATGACTACATTTTATTCTACACTTATCACTAAAACTGCATGATTTTGCACATTAATTTTTACCATTGTCTTAAAATGAGTCTCAAAATCAAATAAACCTCTTATAGCCTCTTATTATCTATAGACTTATTAGTTTGTACAATAAGTTTTCTAAATTTATCTATATATGATTCAAATCAACTTCTAATCATCCCACCTTTATCACTTGTTGTTTGTACTAATGATAAAATGGGTTGGGCTGATGCATTCTTAAGAAATGAATGATATCTATCTTTGATTTAGTATAACTATGATATTGAACCTACAATACTTCTACAGTTTTGTATAATCTCCTCTCATGAATATTTTTTCACCACTTCAAAAAAGTTTACTCTTAATTACAATTTACTCCTGTCTTTTAACTACTCTTCTTTTATTCTACTTTCCTCTTCCTATTCATACTACTCCATCTCCTTTCTACTCTCAATTATTTATTCTTCCTCCTTAAGCCCTTATCTTTCCTTCTTTGCATACTTTCTATCTTTTCTACTTATTGCATCTTATTAAGCCTCTCTCTAGGCTCACCTTTATTCAACAGCTTCTATCCTATTCCTACTCTTACTTATGTTTAAGTTTATATTATTCAATTTGGTCCATATTATTTTTTGTTAGAGTTCTCTTTCCAGTCCTAAATTTTTTTCTCACTTTGACTCTTTTTATCCTCCATATTCTAGTTCAAGTTCAACTTCCTCTACTCATCTCTGCACCATTGACTACTACATCACACACATCCCTATAATTCCCAAAATGACTACTCTATTTTGGTAGGAGTAAGAAGCATGTATTTTAACACAAAAAACACCTTAATTACAATATATAGTTGTTAATGGAATTTATTGTAGATTTCTCTAAGAATTAAGTGACACACATCTTCAAAATTAAAATAGCTTGGTATAAAATATTTTTTTAATATATTTATCAATGGTAGTGTTGGTCTAATAGTCCACTACATGGTTCCAATTAGTATTTAGATTTTACAATCTTTCTAGCTTTTATTTTGACCAGGTAATGAATTTTGTCCTTCTTGGTTAAAAATAATAATACTCCAATCTATATAATGAGTCAACTAATATCTCAAGTGATTCACATGAGAAAATTTCATAGATTTATCTTTAGATATGCTCTTCAATAATTTACTTCATAGTCTTCCCCATTATTCTCACTCATCTTCTGTAAAATTTTGGAATCTTTCATCGATCCATCTCTCCATATCTCTCTACCTTGGAAACTATCTCACCATGTTTCAATAAAATTTCCACTCTTATCGTAACATTATTATCATAGGTTCCATATAAAACCCTTAAGAACATGCTAATATGAAAATAGTTTGCACATGAAGTAACAAAAGTAAAAAAATGATGGTAATTTAGAGTGAATATATCAATTATTAGTCAAAACAAAAAGATACATAAATAAACATAGGATTATAATAATCTAAACAGTTTTTAAAAACTCATGATAAATAAATTAAATATTTACTATGTACATTTATCTTTGTTCTATATATTATTCTAAAATCTTTCTTCTCACTACACATAGAGTTTTATAAAGTGTTATCTCTTCAAATTATATCTTTCTATTATGCCCACAAGGAGTGACTCTTAACATTATGAAGTCTATTACTATGTAATAGTGAAATTTACACATGTATCCATCAGATAAACTTTATAATTTTGATATCCCTACTATACACTCAATAGAACAACAAAAATATAGGCATCTTAATGGAAATCATGGGAAATATCCTCAAGGAATACATGGGGAACATCTAATACAAGGCATGAATAAGAGAATGGTTATTCTAGAATCTTTTACAAACCATGAAAATAAAACATGAAATATTGCATGTCCTCCTCATCTAACTCCAAATAATACCAACATCTATTTTATTCGCTACACAAGAAGAGGAATGATAAAAAAATTAATTATATAAGACATTTTGACACTCATATGAATAAAATCAGAAGGAACAATGGGACAATAAGTTGTAAAAAAATAAATATAGAGCTAAACAAAGACATCGAAATGAAAATTTAGAGTACATAAGTAATATATCTAGTGATGAGAGGGAGGAAGAAGACAAGAAAAACCCATTTGAGATGATGTGAATTTAGAAAGAGAAATGGGAAAATATTCCACACACCCATGGAAAAAATAAATAATCCAAAAATATTAGAGGGTAGAGAGAAGGACCCATATAAAATATTAAAAATTTACAATATTAAGAGGAGGAATCAACATGGGAAATGTGTAATTCCTCTATCCTCCATATCTAAGTCCTCTATTATAAATAGGTTAACTTTGACCATGTGAATCCAAGCAAATTTTTCATTCACTCCATTCCCAACCCTATTTCATTAATGAACCACCACTATTAAATCCATTCACATTTTTTAGAACTCCTCCATATACCTCTACTCATTATCCCCTTTATCTAGTTAAATTCACAATACCTTTGCTATCCCAACATTGACTTAGACTCTTTCCATGACATCATTCATCCCATCAATGCTATTTGGATAAAAAAAATGAGATCCATCTATGAGATAAATCATGGGCACAACTCTAGAAAACCTTGAGAAATAACCCTTTTTGAAGCATCTATACCAACTAAGGTTGTAAGACATGACTAAGGATCATCCCTTCATAGATGTTACAAAGTCACATGCTAAAACTATGAAGGAATAAAAAAATTTAGTTACTAAATATAATGGAGAAAAAGGAGAGACAAGATCAACAATAATAATTGAAATATAATTTTGTGTAGGATGAAACTTAAAAAAAGGAGGATGAATAGTGTAAGAGTCATGAAAGAAGGTTTAGAATGATATAGCTATAGAATAAAATAATAGAAACATAAATTTTTAAAGGAGGCTTTAATGAAAAAAATAATCAATAAAATAAAGAGAAAGAATGGAAAGAGCTAAGTGAGAAGAAGGATCAAACTTAACTATATAAACAAAAAAAAAAAAAAAAGAGGAATAGTGCAAGAAAGAGGAAACAAAGAAAGTATAAAAACAACAAGCATAGAAATTGATATTAGAATAATTTGAATAATTTTTTTTTTAGGAGTTGATGAAATAAAATATAACACTATGAGCCATTATACCAATGAAAGTTTTTATTTTGACCAATGTATGATCCTAATGAACCAAAGATTCAATACCAAAGGAGGTGGGAAAATAGAATCTTAGGCCCAACTAGAGAAAATAATTATATGATTTAAATCTAGACAATTAATATGATAAAGGGGGATTATATAGGGTGAAAATCTAATTGGTTCATGGTGTCTATATGTGTAGGTCCAATTTTCAAGGCCCAACACATTTTTGATATGCAAAACTAAGCTGTGAAAATCCCATCTTACTTAAATTCCTTAGCTAATATAACTTATGTTCAAAAATGTTGAAGATATGTTGTGGTAGAAATCTAATAAATATCATTTGAAAAAAATTAAGGTTGAAAATTAATTTAATGTGTCTATATGGGATACCATACTTCAA
Organism: Torreya grandis; assembly: GCA_037957365.1. Taxonomy (NCBI): domain Eukaryota; kingdom Viridiplantae; phylum Streptophyta; class Pinopsida; order Cupressales; family Taxaceae; genus Torreya; species Torreya grandis. The sequence goes on along the minus strand of JARHVA010008869.1, from coordinate 239,481 downwards.
TTGAAATAAGAAAATGTTATGATAAAGGGAAAAATTATGAAGACACATAAGGATATGGAGGAAAATTTCACAATATTGGTCCAACAAGTCTTTGGTGGAAAAGTGATGGCCAATAATAATTTTAACTCAGCTATTCTAAATTTTATCATTCCTAAAGTGCACAACAAGGCCTTTATTATGTTTTTCCATACATAGGTTCTCTTTAACAAAAACATGATATATGCAAAACCTCTATTATTTGTAAATAAAAAAAACACCTTGAACCATATACTCAATCCGTGAAGTTTTTTCCATATCTTTTGAATTCATGCATTATTCCCACGCATCACATAAATTTTATTCTCATTAAAAATTATGCTAATAGAATTCATAACAAGATCTCACTTAACAAAACATCCACAACCTTATTGGATTTTCCACTTTTATGATTCAAAACAAGATAATGACTTTGAAGAAACTTTACCCATTTCATCTTTTTACAAATAAGCATACTTATGTAATTATGAATTACAATGCTTGATTTTCCATGTAAAACAAAATTTATTTTGTCAATAAGTATTTCATCCACTTTTAAAGTAATTTCATAATTGGATATTTTGTTTTGTCATAGACCGAATAGTTATAATGAACTTCATTAAAATTATCAATAAAATACATAAATGGATTACCTTATTAGATCAACAATAATCCTTTGGCTATTCCAATTGTATCATAGTCCCGATGAAACACTTTTAAAAAACTAGTAAGGCTAACACCAACTATTTGATTACCTTTCTATTCAAAGTCTAAAATTTACCCTCTTTTATAGTTTCCCATTGAAAATTATTATTAATTACTTCCATAGTCTCCATAATGAGTGTGTGAATGACACTATAGTTTTTAATGAGATTCTAATATAAAATTTATAATCTATGAAAATTACTTGCCTCAAACATAGATTTGGGTGAAGGTCTCTACAAAATTTATGTCACCTTTTACGAGACCATATATATCCCATATTTGGGTATCACAAATCCAAAATATACTAGATCCTCTTGTATGAGGTTATGTTACTTATATTCTTATTACTTAAACTTATGTAATACTACCCTCGAGTGCTTTAAATCCCTTCTCTAGAGTGACTTACAAGAAAAATATCATCCAAAACAAAATTCACAAAATTATTTATAAACGGTGTCAATACTTCATTTAGGAGTCTCATGAATGTGTTGGGGGTATTTTAAATAAAATAAAATAGCAAGACATTGATACAATCTGTCATTTATATTGAGTGCTTTCTTGTAGTCGTGACCTTACCCTATTCAAATTTGGTGATATATAAATTATATGTCTATCTTAATGAAGTACATGGATCCACTCAAACATTATATCAAGTCATCCATTATATACTTAGTGGTGATTTTTTTTATCACTCTTTAAACTATATGCATTCTCCAATATCCACCTTTCTTAGCTGTTAATATTAATGGGACTTCAAATGCATTCAAATTGTCATAGATCAAACCGTTTTCTTCATGGCATCTCAATTATGACTAATATTTACTAGATTCATAGCATCATATCTATCAAATATGTAACTCTAGGTTACCCTTGTCTTTCTCCTCATCTAATTAAACTACCTCTATGTTCCAACACTTCATCTAATGCAATATTCTCTTCCACAACTATTCGGTGACTCAATTGGAGTCTTCACACACACAACCCAAAAACTAAAACATCTATCTTATACCAATTTATTCAAGATTTAATTATCAATATATTTAATAGATAATTCAATCCAAAAAAAAATATTCACTCTCTATTAATCTTTATAATAAAAAAGACACACTACATGAAAAAGTTCCCATTTATTGATTTTTATGATAAACATAAAATCAAAATCATGGAAGGGGTTCTCAATATGTATCACAAGGTTTAGAGAACTAAGCAAAACACTCCAAGTGTCCTCACCCATTTCACAGTGGAAAGCATCTTGTGTATCTATTTCAGCCAATGAACTACAGAGAGATGGAACATTTTTTAGATCCAAGAAACATCTTTTGTTAAACACTTCCAGTTCAGTTAGACAATTGGATTGGGAATGTACGAGCAATCTAGAGCTAGTTTAATGCTATAAATATGGGTGTAGAGATCACCAAGATAATCATCAGAAGAGAGAGAGAATTTTTTGTGAGATATTGTTATCAAGAGATTTTAGAGTTTCTTACTGTAGCCAGTAATGTCATTTGCCTTTGTTCAATTTTCTTGAGTTAGAAAGTTTGTATAATTGTACATGTTTCTGTGCCTTTTATGTGATTGGAAAATAAATAAGAAGATGGAGTTCTATGCCTTTGTTGATATTTTCTGTGTTATTGCAAAATAGTCTAAACTGTGAGCCTTTAATCCTAACTATTTTCATCTTTTACATTGAATATGCCATTTTTGCTCTTTAATGTAATAGAATCTTAAAGGTAGCTTCACTACACTTAGAATTAAGGGTCAAATCAAACTCAGGTGCATCACCATAGTTAGATTTTATTTCATTGCATTTTTTGTTTTTGTTTAATTCCTATCCCTTTCCTCATTATACACTTGAGATACAGAAGAGCTAGTTTCTTTAAAATCTGGAGATTGTTTCAAGTTGCAAGTCCCACATTCCTGAATCTTCCCATTGTTGGCATTGGAAATAGTGTAATTTTAAGCATCAATAATTTTTGGCACACCCACTGGGACACCATCTTGAATTTTCTTTCAAGACCTTATGAACCAGAGATCTAGAAGGAGTCAGAGCTATGGATCAGTAACAAGATCTCAATTTGTTGTAAATCTAGGTATTCTTTTTCCACCATTGATAACTAGTCCAAGAAGAAGGGTCAGTCAATTTATACGAATACCAAGAGAAAACATGGGAGCACCTATAACCCCAAGAAATTATGCAAGCTCGAACACTGGCAATGCTTTGACTCTCCCAATACCACCAGCCACTTAGGATCATATCCTGATAAATGCCCTGAAAGCTCTACCTAAATTTAGTGGGCAAGATTTCAAAACACTTGAAGAACATCTTTAGGATGTGTCTGATGTATGTGTAATACATGTGGTCACACAACAGAATGTGGCTATAAGATTATTAGTAGCTTATTTTAAAGGGAAGCCTCTGGAATGGTACAGATCTTTGACCCTGAATACAATATCTACATGTGATCATCTTGGAGATATTTTATTTGAAATATTTGAAGAAAAGAGTGATAAATCTTCTTTGTTGAAACAATTGATTACTATCAAAAGGGCACCACAAGAAGCAATGACTGATTTCAATTCAAGATTTGAAAAGACTTAGGAAAGGATTTCTGCTACAGCAAGACCATTACCAGGTATGGCTATAGTATTTTATCTTAAAGCTTTAAATTCAGATATATCCAAGAACTATATTTTAACTTTTAGCCTCTAAATATTTCACTTCCTGTAACTGACTTGAATAAATTGATCTTTGAGATAGTTTAACCTTCACAATCCAAAATGATTGTTTAATATCCATATGTGAGTAATTTATCATAAAATTTATTTCCTATCCCATGTAATTTTTCAAGGAAAATATCTCATAAATTGCTTTCAAATAAGATCTATAATTCCCAATTTTTCATTTTATTCTGAGAGATATAGACACTTGAAATCCCATGTAACATTTTCATTTTTTTACAACTATGAATTATGGATGTTGAGAAGCAATTGGGTTATGACACATTTCAAAATTCTTGATATTTTTTGAGACATAGTTTTTTTCACTTTTATGGCCACCTAATACTCTATAGACCCACTAATTTATTAAATTTTCTTGTATATTGTTCATGCATCCATTTTTTTTATTTTCATCCCCTAAATTTAGCTTATGACCTATCATCACTTCAAGGATATGTTATGATTTTGACACTTGTCACCTTCACTAGCTCATGAAATATCTTTGACTTTTTGGTAATTGTGAACTCCATGACACTCTCAAAGCCTATGAAATTACTCAAATATGTGCTTGGTTGGTTTCATGACGTCTATGACTTTTTAAACTCCTTGGATATTTATCAAGGATATGGATCCTTTGATTATTAATTTCATATTAGGATATATTTGGGTCTATAGTGAACTCCAATACTTTTATAAACATTTAGATAAACATTTTGAGGCTACCATGAGATTTAAAGATAGATGTGTGTCCTCTATTATATTGCAACTTAAAGTTATCAAAAAAGAATTTACCTAATAAAGTGATTTCCGTGAGAAATACAAAGTCAGTGAACCCTTGACAAGATTGTTGAAACTTATATGATCAAATATTTTCTCTCTATAACCTTATTGAACACTAATCAAAATTTCTTACACTATTTTTGGTAATCTAATATTTCTCGTTCACCTTATATGCTCCTACATTACTTCTCCAAACCATCCATTGTATAAGTATACTCTTATATGAATATGCTTAACCCATAAGGCTCTATTTAATCTTGATATTTCATAACTCAAAATTAATAAAATGACAATAGATGGAATTTCATAGTAGAGTAGAGAACATGTTATACCCTCATATTGAAAAACAAATCCTTGTTCATTGAGTTTCTAGTATTTTTATGATTTAAATGAAAACTTTATGCCATATCTTAAGGCATTGAAATTAATCAGATCATGTTTGGAATGTTAATTTTTACATGTGGTGTAAAATTAATAATCATAGAGTAAAAAAATCTACATTTTTTATTTTTTGAGTTTCAATTTTGCACTCCAAGTTTTGTGCCTGCGCGTTTTGGTTTGAGACAGTGAATTTTTGACTCAGAGCATGGGCGCGAGTTTCTTTTCACCTAAATTTTGTCTAAGTATCAAAGTCGCATGAAAGCTGTCAAGTGTCATCGGTTGAGGTACATTTTATAATTTGTATAAGTTGCTTGGAATGTGCCATGTGTCCCATGGTAACTCAGCGGAGTGTGACAAGTTTCGACATCAGCATCTCATGTTTCTTATACATTTTGAAAGCTTATTTCAATAAGATTTTCTTAGGATCAAGTGGAAGGTACCAAGTGGCAATTGCAGAAGGTTTCAATATGTTTTTTATAAAATCAACAAAAGAAGCCACGTATCTCTAGCTGAAGAAAGTGGAAGCCACCATGTGTCAACATTTGAAATATCTTCATTTTGCTTTATCGATAAGTAAATACTGTGGTGGGACTTGGGTTTTATTTCTAAGGCAAGCAGAAGCCACCAAGTGTCACCATCTATGTGAATTAAAAAATGAAGCTTGAATTTTTCTATAGTATAGCCAGATCTTGTGGAAGCCACCATGTGTCACCTTTTTCAAGATTCTTAGAAGGTAGCTAAAAGTAGTGAAACCTGCCACATGTCATTTGTTTAAAATATGCAAAAAATGACAAATGTCACCATTTTAATTTTTTAAGCTATTCAAGTGAGAAGTGTTGTGGGTCCCATTCTCCATAAATTGTTAAAGTTTGAAGAAGTGTACTATGACAGATGTCGAAGATGGAATGCTCCTAAGCAAAGATACAATAAAGAGTATAAGTTACACACAAAGTGCCGTGTGTCTTCAGTAAGTGCCTCAAAATCTGCCAAGTGTCATTTTTAAGTGCCTTTTGAATAATTATAAGGTTTTCAAGTAGACTAAGCAAAACACTCCAAGTGTCCTCACCCATTTCATAGTGGAAAGCATCTTGTGTGTCTATTTCAGCCAATGAACTACAGGGAGATGGAACATTTTTTAGATCCAAGAAACATCTTTTGTTAAACACTTCCAGTTCAGTTAGACAATTGGATTGGGAATGTATGAGCAATCTAGAGCTAGTTTAATGCTATAAATATGGGTGTAGAGATCACCAAGATAATCATCAGAAGAGAGAGAGAATTTTTTGTGAGATATTGTTATCAAGAGATTTTAGAGTTTCTTACTGTAGCCAGTAATGTCATTTGCCTTTGTTCAATTTTCTTGAGTTAGAAAGTTTGTATAATTGTACATGTTTCTGTGCCTTTTATGTGATTGGACAATAAATAAGAAGATGGAGTTTTATGCCTTTGTTGATATTTTCTGTGTTATTGCAAAATAGTCTAAATTGTGAGCCTTTAATCCTAACTATTTTCATATTTTACATTGAATATGCCTTTTTTGCTCTTTAATGTAATAGAATCTCAAAGGTAGCTTCACTGCACTTAGAATTAAGGGTCAAATTAAACTCAGGTGCATCACCATAGTTAGATTTTATTTCATTGCATTTTTTGTTTTTGTTTAATTCCTATCCCTTTCCTCATTATACACTTGAGATAAAGAAGAGCCAGCTTCTTTAAAATCTAGAGGTTGTTTCAAGTTGCAAGTCCCACATTCCTGAATATTCCCATTGTTGGCATTGGAAATAGTGTAATTTTAAGCATCAATAGTTTTTGGCACACCCAGTGGGACACCATCTTGAATTTTCTTTCAAGACCTTATGAACCAGAGAGCTACAAGGAGTCAAAGCTATGGACCAGTAACAAGATCTCAATTTGTTGTAAATCTAGGTATTCTTTTTCCACCATTGATAACTAGTCGAAGAAGAAGGGTCAATCAATTTATACCAATACCAAGAGAAAACATGGGAGCACCTATAGCCCCAAGAAACTATGCAAGCTTGAACACTGGCAGTCCTTTGACTCTCCCAATACCACCGGCCACTTGGGATCATATCCCGATAAATGCCCTGAAAGCTCTACCTAAATTTAGTGGGAAAGATTTCAAAACACTTGAAGAACATCTTTAGGATGTGTCTGATGTATGTGTAATACATGTGGTCACACAACAAAATGTGGCTATAAGATTATTAGTAGCTTATTTTAAAGGGAAGCCTATGGAATGGTACAGATCTTTAACCCTGAATACAATATCTACATGTGATCATCTTGGAGATATTTTCTTTGAAATATTTGAAGAAAATAGTGATAAATCTTCTTTGTTGAAATAATTGATTACTATCAAAAGGGCACCACAAGAAGTAATGACTAATTTCAATTCAAGATTTGAAAAGACTTGGGAAAGGATTTCTGCTACAGCAAGACCATTACCAGGTATGGCTATAGTATTTTATCTTAAAGCTTTAAATTTAGATATATCAGTAATGATTCAGTCACTTGGAGGTCAGACTCTGCTAGAGGCTTATGACTATGTAGTCAAAGCTGAAAATAATTTAATAGATGCTAGAAAGTTGCCCAAAAGGCCTCCCATGCCCATGTTTCCAGAGATTACCTTACCATTGCCTCAAGAAGCCCCTAATTCCATATCCCCACCTGTGTCTATGCATAAATATCCTCAACAATCTACTAAAGAACTTGTCCCTACCCAATCATCCTTAGATGGATAATATCAAGAACATGTTAAGGACATTTTCTAATGAGTTAATTAACATAAAAAGATAGCAAAATCCTTATCCTAAACCCCAATATCAAGGATACCAAGGAAATATATTTCCACCATGGTTAAACCAGTATCAGGGTCATCAAAGGCAAACTAACCCTCAGCCAGTGAACCAATTAGTTGCAGTCCCTACACCCTCACATACTGTTCCCCCTAATCCAAATAGGGAGATGGTTCAAGGGTAGAATAATTATGCAAATGGCACTAATTCCTGGTGTTTCCCTTCTAATAATGCTCATATGCCCAGAGATTGTCCCATGGGTAATCTACAACAAAAGGTAGCAGAGCAAAGAAGAATGGATGGACAATTTGTAAGTACTTATGACACGCAAGCCTACCAGTCCCCTGGTATGCAAAATTTAGTTCTGATGGCTCAAATGCAAGGGATGTCTTCACAACAAGAAGAATAAATAGACCCATAACATGATTTATTCTCATGGGTTGAAGATGAAGAGTAATTATTTTTGAATGAAGCTTCTACTTCCAAGAAACCAGTGGTGCAATCAAACTACTATACCAAATCAAAGAAAAGAATGATGGAACAGCCTAAAGATGCAAATAATGAATTTATGGAGAATCCTCCATTTCAAGGTCATCTAAACACAATTATTAAATAAGAAGTGCATTAATTGGTGCAAAATTAAGTAGTTCCTGGACAAGTTCAATAAATATCAAGGTATCCTTATTTTCCAAGAACCCAAACTCTGGGACCGATGAATGTGGTGAATCAGCTGAAGAGGACTCCAACACAAGTATCAATATGGGACATATTAGCTATTCCTAAGTAAAATACACTATTACAAGAAGCCCTACAAGGCCAAGTAATGCCTAAACATACTGGTATCAAATAAGGATATGCTAGTAAAGAAAATCTCAAAGGCACAGTTCATCTACAGACAACAACCCTTGTGAAAAATGTAGCAGAGGCAAGTAAATCCAAACTAGAGCCCTTCTATTTAATTTTGATAGTTGGAAAGAAACTGTTGCATAATGTAATGATAGACTCAGGGGATAGTACCATAGTAATGCCTAAGCAAATAGCTAATGCTTTAAAAATAAAGTATGAGCCACTTACTAAAGGAGTTATGCAGCTAGATGGCAAATCAATGCAAACAATAGGGATAATTAAACAACTCCCATTGCATTTATATACTTTCCCCAACATAATTATCAATCAAGATGTAGTAGTCATAGATATACCCCCTGTATTTGGTTTATGTTTATCCAGAGACTTTATAGCTAAGATAGGAGGATATATGTCACTTGATTGATCTCATCTTGTCCTAAAAACTAAATATGGTTCAAAGATGAAAATATTATCTAAGACACTATATAAGTATCACATCACCAATGAACAAACCACAAAATTAGAGGCAACTCATGCTATGTTAAATAAGGAAGAAAGGGTTTTTTTTGAGGAGTTAGGTGAGTGGACTGAACATGATCAAGAAGAGGAAAATAATCATTCGTTAGCTATGATGCAAAGTGACCCATATGGAAATCATGACTCCACTAGTCTAGGCACTTATATCATATTTGATGAAGATCATAAAATCCCAAATGTTTTAAGGGAAGAAATGCCAAAAGATACCTCTTCTATCAATCCTCAGGTCTCTCAACATGAATTCTAGATTTTGAGTTGGAAGTCACAAGTTTATGTCGTAATCTCTGATGAGGAAGAGATAATTTCTGACTTTCTTCTCACTTTGCAAGATGATATGGAGGAGCATGGACACTTCCTTGATCATGATTTGAATGACTTGTTTGAAGTCATTGGGGTATGTTATAATATTCTTCAAAGAGGTTGTGAGCTTATTACAGATGGATAAGACAACATTGAGACTCAAATAAATATGTAAAAATACTACAAGCTTTTAGACTTATCCTTTCAAGAGGTTGGTGAATTTGAAGATGATATTTTAAAAGTCATTAAGGAGGATGATCATGTAATGGAACTTGAGTTTAAGGTAGAAGGAGATAAGCCAATAAATGATGTATATCAAAGGGCTTATGGTGATGAACAAATAGCCATAAATTTCTTGATGAGACACGCTAGTATGAAGAACCAACATTCGACAAGCTTTCAAGAATAAGAAGTGTATGTATATGTTAGAAGCATCTTTGACTCTGATCCACTCGAATGCAGGCCAATCAAGGTAGCATGCAAGAATAGAAAGTCACTAGAGCTTCATCCCATTCAACCACTTGTCTGGCAACATAAGTCATCTCGCCATGAAGGAGACTTTAGAAATTCTTCTTTTGATCTAGGAGGGAGGCAAAGATACCTAGTTAATGTATCATAGTTAGATAGTTTCCTTTTCCTTATTGCTTTATTTTCTCATTTTTCTCTCTCGCTTTTTATTTTAAATAAGTGTTCTTTGAACACATGGCCATAGTTTAGAATTTGTTTTGAAATTTTCAAAAACTCTTGACACATTAAATATCTCCCAAATCCTTAAATTCCCCAAGGTACCTTGCACAACCACTTTCATGACATGTCTGACTCGCTGTCCCATGAAAATTTAATAAGATTTGCTAATGGTTATCTATTTTTAATTCCATTTTGAGACTTGATGGATCATTAAATACCCTATAACAAGAGTTAAAGCTTAACAGTGTCTCAAACATTCTTGCATCTGCTAGAAAACCCCTGATACTTGCATTTTTAGTTCATAGCAAACCTACTTAGTGAAAAGTTCTTTCCCTTTTGCAAAGCTCCACTCCTATTACCATAGTTCACTATTTCCAAGTATAGATATAGATATGGAGGGAGTACAATCTTCACAACAAGGGTCTGGGATTTATGAATCCCTTGATAAGTTTCTCATAAGCAAATCATATGTTTTGGCCACTGTACAATCCTTAAAGACCTATCCATGGACTAGAGTTCCTGAAGTTGGTTATGCATATGACCTAGCAAAGGTGAAAGATTTTGTAGATGGAATCATGGACCCTATCATTCACAAGCCTAGCAAAGCTCTAAAAGAAGGAGCACATCAAAGATGTATTTAGAGGGACAAGGTTGGACAATACAAAACATTTGCAATGAGGATATGGAATTCCCAATTGGCACAATTCATTATCCTAGGTGTGCATCCATGCCCTGACTTAATTAACATATGCACCAAATTGTTTCAGGCGTCCTCAAATACCATATAATAGGTCCATTCATAGTGAAAATTACACCAAAGGATATCAAAGACATGTTGGCCCTGTATCATGACAAGATAGTGACATTTCCCACCATTGCCAAAATGCAAAGAATGTGGGCAAACATTAATACTCAATTGAAGTTTCTGAAATCAGAATTGTAATTAGGTCATGGTGATACCACTGTGTTGACACTACCAAAAATAAGAGCATAATTTATGCAGGCTAGCCAAGAGGTACTTTTTATGATGGCATTCATTTTTAGAATGAAAGATGATACAACTATCTATGAAGAACAAATGGCCATCCTCTTTAGATTTAAAACTATGGACAAGACTCAGGAGTATCATCTTGATTTCTCTAAACAGATTGCATATTCAATGGTTGAATAACTCATATAGTTCAAATCTAAAGGGGTTTTAAGGTATTCCTCTTATATGTTTCACCTTGTGTTGTATCAAAATTCCAGCATCTTTTCCCAACACATTCATCTAAATATGTATGAACCAAACTTAGGTCTATATAGGACCATTCCTGTGTCTGCATGGACACATATCTTGTCTAAAACTAGTGACTCATATAAATTTTGGGAGCTTTTTTTTTCCCCTAATTTTTGTCAGCTGAGCCTAGAACCGGTTGTAAATAGATTGACTCCAAGTGTCTCAGGACTTATGACCAATTGTACAATTCCTTGTGATTAATTTTTTGGATCCCATCATATTATTATTAGAGTCCATGGTTTTAGTGGAGAACCTGTGTTGCTACCTAACATTTTGAACCTTAGGTTAGCATTCTTAGAGGTCACCAGGAAAGTATCTATGGTGGATAATGAATATGACACGGGTAAGAAAAAGAAGAAAATGTATGATGTTCCATGGGTAATAAACAACATGGCCCTAGAGGTCAGAGATGTTGAGCTCATATTGCTGAGAAAGTTAGCCTTCCTATGTTTCTTTATAATTCAAGATAAATGGGGATATGACCCAAATGGTTTCATAACTTCATGGGTCAAGAATAATAAGGTTGCTACTAAAATTGTGCATGAGGGTTGTCTTCTATGGGAAAACAAAAGAAACCCTTTGGAAGATATTCCTGATTTATATGTGGAGTTGATAGATTTACCCTCAGAGGAGGCTAGGCCATGGAAGATTTTTTATGATAAGAAAAGGGATTTTGACCCTAAAATTAGAATGACTTCTAGTTTAAGAAGGGCATTGAAGAACAAAGACTAAAAACTCGAGAAAATAGAAGCCTATTGGAAATATAGGCAAGAAATTTGTGAGACAACTCAGTCTTTTGGAAATGTGGATTCAGATGAGAAATGGGAGGAACTCTGGGATGAATTTCATCTTTCTCCTATCTTTAGCCCTGATACAAGTAATTTGTAGACACAGGGTGGAGAGCCAGAAGCCAGAGTAGAATCTAGTTAAACATCAAAGAACCTATGGCAATCCTTAGCTGCAGTCATTATAACTATTTGGCCCCAATCTCTCAATACTATTAAAAAAAAAGAGTGTGGTATCTTTACCACCAAAAGCTTCTCCATTAGCATCATCCCTTGGGGTTCCCAATTTTACACAAGCACAACTAGTAGCAGTGGTAAATGTTGAAGAGAAGGGAGCACAGCCAGAAGAAGAAACACCAAGGAAATGCAAGAGGCTGAGGTTTTAACTTGATTCAGAGGAGAGGGAAGAACCCTCACAACACCAAACCATAGAGTACTTTAGTTGCTCCTCAGGTAAGTATTGTTTCTCCTTCTTCTTCTCAATCTCTCTCTTCTCTTATAGGGGTGATGATTCTATCTGGCCAAATAATATCCCCTGCCACCTCTTCTATGTCGATTTCTCATTTTTACCCATCTATCCATACTCAGGCCGTATCATTGCCTCATTTTCCCCCCTCTATCCCAAAGAAAGTACCTCCTCAAATTTCCCCTAGCCAACATTTGGCTATTCCATATGGCTTGCCATAAGGTTATCATTTTACAAGTGGGCACATTGCCTCTCCTTTTACCTTCCAAACTCAAGCAGATGTTGCTAAGAAGGCAACAGAAGCTTGAATGGAGAAAAAGAGGATCAAAGATAATAAATCCCTAACTACACCACATCTGAGGTCACAATTTGACCCAATCTAGTAGCAACTAATGGTGACCCATTTTTCACCTAATATAGTCAAGCAAAATGAGCAGATGCAGCCCAAAGATTACATAATGAATGTAGTGGCTATAGACATGTCAATATTTAGACCACAAGATAGGGTCAAGCTACTAAATGAACCCACTTCTACTTAGCTAAATATTATTTGAAAATATCAAAGAAGCTACAAAAGATGGACGCTGATCTAGCCCAAGAGAAGGCAAATTGTAGTAGTTTGACTATAGAAATCAATACCAAGAATAATGAAATAGAGAGTCTCAACAAACTGTTGCAAGATACTATTTCTCTTCAAACTCACCAAGATATTCAGGCCCAAAATGATTCTTTAAAAGTAGGGTTAATGCAGGTGAAAGATATAGTGACAACCTTGAGGTGGGAAAATGTAGCATTCTAGGAAAAATGTGAAGAAAGCCTGATATAGGTTACTCAACTTCAATATAATCTGCTAAATGAGAAGAACAATACCACTGTTATGTAGGCCTAGCTTCAATTTGAGTGACAAATGATAGAATAATTGACACTTGAGTTGGCTAATAGGCCGAAGAATGTAGGGGTGTTGAATCTGGTTAAGGAGCTTTAAGAATCAATATGGAGAAGAATCTCTGAGGAGATTATTCAGCTCAAACCTTCTCTAACATTTCTGTTAAATGCATAGAAATTATGCGAAAAGGTGGAGACTTCAGTTGAGGACTACTATCTACTATCTTTGTGAGAGTGTTTGACTCTCAAATGCTACTACAAAAGCTATATGATGCAACTAATGGAACATTGTCAGCAATAGGGATTATTGAGAGAATGATCACTACTAAAAGAGTGAATGACGTTCTCAATTTCAAATCAATAGTATCAATTATAGAGAGCTTCTAGATGTGGTGAAATAAGGAATCAAAGACATGAAACAACACATTGAAGATTTGGTGAAATTGGGTCTTCCTTCCCTTTTTCCTGATAACAACACTATGTTGATGATTGATGAGATTAAACCTTTGTTGTTAGCCAGGCAAAATAATTAGGCAGTCTTTTAGGGTTTAAGAGATGATTCATCAGTACCTGAAGTAGAAGCTATTTTGATTCCCTTTTCCCAGCTTGAATTTAAATTGAAGGCTACAGTTCATATTTTGCAAAAAATTTCACACAAGGATATCATCAATCTTGATTTAGCCTTCCACGAGTTGTAAAATAAGCAGGGATTATCTGATGATGAGTGGTCTTCTTATCAAATAGTCTTACTAAAGTTTTGATTCTTTTCACATTTGATTCAAGTGAAAGATTGTTGATTATTCTTTTTGAGTAGGATCAAAAGTCCTCAGGGTTGCCAAGAACTATAGAGTAAAAAATTCTACATTTTTCTTTTTTTGAGTTTTAGTTGTGCACTCCAAGTTTTGTCCCTGCGTGTTTTGGTTTGAGACAGTGAAGTTTTGACATAGAGCATGGGTGCGAATTTCTTTTAACATGAATTTTGTCTAAGTATCAAAGTCTTGCAGAAGCTGCCAAGTGTCATCAGTTGAGGCACATTTTATAATTTATATAAGTTACTTAGAATGTGCCACATGTCCCATGGTAACTCAACAGAACACGACAAGTGTCGGCATCCATGTCTCATGTTTCTTATATGTTTTGAAAGCTTCTTTCAATAAGCTTTTCTCAAGATTAAGTAGAAGGTGCCAAATGGTAACTGTGGAAGTTTTTAATATGTTTTTTTAAAAAGTAATGGAAGACACCATGTATCCCTAGCTAAAAAAAGCCAAAGCCACCACATGTCAACATCCAAAATATATTCATTTTTTCCATCAGTAAGTAAAGACTATGGTGGGACCTAGGTTTTGTTTCTGAGGCAAGTGAAAGCTACCAAGTGCCACCATCTGTGTGAATTTAAAAATTAATATCAACTATTTCTATAGTATAGCTAGAGCCTACGGAAGCCACCATGTTGCACCTTTTGTAGGATTCTTAGAAGGTAGCTAAAAGTAGTGGAAGCCTCCACGTGTCTTTTGTTAAAAATACGTGGAAAATGACACTGTCCCCATTTTTATTTTTGAAGTTGTTCAAGCGAGTAAGTGTTGTGGGTCCCATTCTTTGTAAATTGTTAAATTTCAAATAAGCAGACTGTGATAGATGTCAAAGATGGAATACTCCTAAGTAAAGATAGATTAAAGAGTATAAGTTATGTGAAAAGTGTTGTGTGTCTTTGGTAAGTGCCTCAAAAGCTGCCAAGTGTCATTTTTGGTGCCTTTTAAATAATGAGAAAGTTTTCAAGTAGAGTAAGCAAAACACTCCAAGTGTCCTTGCCCATTTCACAGTGGAAAGCTTCCTATGTGTCTATTTTAGCTAATGAACTACAGGGAGATGGAACATTTTTTAGATCCAAGAAATATCTTTTGATAAAAACTTCCATTTCAGTTAGACCATTGGATCGAGAATGTGTGGGCAATCTAGAGCTAGTCTAATGCTATAAATATGGGTGTAGAGATCACCAAGATAATCATCAGAAGATAGAGAGAATTTTCTATGAGAGATTGTTATCAAGAGATTTTTGACTTTCTTACTATAGCCAGTAATGTCATTTGCCTTTGTTTTATTATATTGAGTTAGAAAGTTTGTATAACTGTGCATGGTTCTGTGCTTTTTATGTGATTGGAAAATATATAAGAAGACTGAGTTCTATGTCTTTGTTGATATTTTTTGTGTTATTTCAAAATCATCTAAGCTGTGAGCCTTTGATCCTATCTATTTTCATCTTTTACATTGATCATGCCTTGTTTGATCTTTAATGTAATATAATATTAAAGGTAGATTCACTGTGCTTAGAATTAAGGATTGAATTAAACTCAGGTGCATCACCATAGTTAGATTTTCTTTCATTGAATTTGTGTTTTTGTTTAATTCCTATCCCTTTCCTCATTATACACTTGAGATAAAGAAGAGCCAACTTCTTTAAAATCTAGAGGTTGTTTCAAGTTGCAAGTCCCACATTCCTAAAACTTCCCATTGTTGGTGTTGGAAATAGTGCAATTTTAAGCATCAACAATAATTATGTAAAAAAAGTGAAAAATATGTATTTTTGTTATTTAGGTGCACAAGTGGAAATGATGAATGTCTCAATTGTTCTTAGTCTCAATGGAATTATGATTAAAATTAGTTATATTTTAGATACACTAAATGAAAATTTAGATACTAAAATATGATATTAATTATTTAACAATGATAATTTTGACATACATTTACCACACATGACTTGCATGCACAACTTCAATTCTTACCAGTTATTCTGTCACATATACATGATATATTATGAGTTTGACCCTTAAGATCTAGTGTTACGTAAAGAAAATAAACTCACTATATATTTAATTCCTAATTTATATAATACATAAACATCTAAAAACATACAATTTAGTCATCTTATGCATGTGTCACTAATTTCAGACACAGTGACTATCACTTGTCAATATTGACCTTTACCTATAAATATTAAACCTATTTCAAGAATGTCTAATTTTTTAAATAAGATATTTCCTTAGGGTCCACCCATTTACCAATAATTTTGATGGCATTATGTATTCTCAGATTGGAATCATATATATACATGTCAATGCCTTGATTCATATGGGACTTAGAATTTATTTGGCATACATTTATACACTACTTGTCATTGATAAAAGTTTTGCTACTCTTCAAAAAATGAAAATTAGTTACTAGGAGTGGTCAGAAGCCAATTTTTCATAATTTCAAATCCAATTCAAATTAAATAATTCTGATGTATCAGTCTAATCATTAATTTCATTCATATAGTGAAGGAGCATAATTTACTAATGACACTAACTAGGATAACTATGTGTGGTTTAATATCCATCCTTAGAGTATTGGATTTATGGTAAAAAATCAATCATCAATTATGGTGATTGTGTTAACTCAACCTATTATACTTTCCAAAAATTTAAGGTTTTCTATCCCTCACAACATCTCGCAAGGTTTCAAGGTGAAGGAGGATGATTTATAGACTTGTGTGTGTCATCAAGGTTTAGAATCACACATACATATTACTCAAAGATAACCACTTATTATTATATGGTCATAGACCCATATTTTGGAAAAGTTCACCACAAAAAATTACAAGTTAGTATCAAGTGTAAATATTGAACCAAATATGATGGTATTGACCTTGTGTACAAATAAATATAGTTTCCATAGTGGAAAAATAATAAGAATATTTCATTCTACTTTCCACTTTTAAAAGTCACCCATAGTTTGACATTGAGTCAGAAAAGATAACTACCCCTCTTTTTGTCATGATTAATATATTTACATATGATTCTACTCAAATAATTATATTCTATTTTAGTTGATTGCATTTAGATGTGTGCTTGAATGCCATATTTATTTAACTAAATAATATAATAATTTCTCTCCTATTAGGGCTTTTTAAATTGATTTTGGGTTAAGAATACTAGTGAACTATTACAATAATCAAACCCTATGTCTATTTTATAGTTTAATCCTTCTAATATTTCATTTATTAACCATATGGTTTTCATTTTATACATAGTTTCTTATTATTTCATATTAAAACACCATACCCATGGCTATAATAAATGAATATTATTTGTTAATGCAAGTCACAAAGGTAATATTTTCATATGGTTTCACTTGGATACATTCCATTCTAATCAATCATATAATTAAACTTATCAAATATAACAACACTAGTAAGGATAAATTAAAAATGAATAATCCCAATCTTTCATAAAATCATATTTTTGTAGTATCTAATCCAAGATTGCATTTATTGTATGACTAGACACCACATTGCCTTCATGACTCATTTTAATCATCTCACTAGACCTCAAACTTATATAAGATACCATCCCTTTCCCATTATTCACCATGACTTATTTTACATTTTTTATTTCATGCTTTCAATACCAAATTAGGTAGGGAAACCCATCATACATGATAAAATGAAGGTAGTCAACATGTTCGTCATTATCCTCGTTGACCTCCCACATGTCCTCATGGCTATTATTTTATGAACATTCAATAATAAGTACCTAGGGTTTATGACTTTTAAACCATTTTAGATCAAAT
This sequence comes from Torreya grandis, assembly GCA_037957365.1. Lineage (NCBI taxonomy): Eukaryota > Viridiplantae > Streptophyta > Pinopsida > Cupressales > Taxaceae > Torreya > Torreya grandis. Next base: position 221,676 of record JARHVA010008869.1, on the reverse strand, counting down.
GATTACCATAATAAAATCCATAGAGAAGTTCCAAAATCAAAATGAATATCTAAGTTTACAATTTTAAATACTTTAAGGAAAAATTACATAGAGTAAATCCTAAGAATGCTAGTGTAAATCATATATCTATATCTCCATTCAGTTTATTTGTACCTAAAAATATTTCATTTCAAGAAGAGATTCAACAAAATATTACATTAAAAATTAATAGTTTAAAAAGTTTACATATGGATAATAAGAGTTCAAGTGATATTGTGAGGAACATACATTGAATTTTTTTGATTATATTACCTCTTATGTGCCGTCTAAATCAATAAAACTAATATTATGCCTATCATAAAATGCATAGACATCATACAAATAAATTTTGGGACTTGAAGATAAAAATAAAAATAATGATCATAGTTGTGATCCTAGATTAAAAACATTCAATCAAAACACTAATTGATTCAAGAACACCTTCTAAAATTAATAAATCTACCTCAACTATGATTCCCTATTCTAAGAAACGATATTGAAAAAAAAGGTTTTTTAAAGAATAATTACAAAAGGAATGGTTACAAAAGGAATAATTAAAAAAGGAGAAATTTGAACAAGAATGGTTAAAATAAGAAATATTATAACAAGAAAGGTTACAAAATAAAAATTACAAGAGAAGTTAGAAAAAAACAAGTTATAAAAATAAAGGTTACAAAAAGAAACACAAGTAAGGATGAAAGCATCATTAAGAAATGATTTCTTAACAAGGATGTTCAAAATATATATATACGTAAAAATGTTAATTTCATAATCATGGTTTCAAAGGAAGAAACTAAAAATAATTCATCATATCTAGAGCCTTTTATTATCATCCTTACATAGATTTCATGTATTTTACCAATGTTGGGATTACAAATTTTTATGAAATGAATGTGTGTAACACGACATTTATCAATTTTTTTGGGCATGATATTCAACATTATAAGAATATTACTAAACCTAATATATTAATTGGATATATACAGTCTCCATTAAATCTTGGGATAAGAACATGTATGTTTACATTTCACAATGAACCTACTTTTAAAACCTACAATTCAATAATAGGATGATCATAGATAATGTCAATGGGGAAATAGAGTTAAAAATTAGGACCATGTTACATTTGAACACAAATGTACAATTGTTACTTTCTCATAAGAGGAATATTCTCATAAAAAATCAAATAATTTAAGAAATAGTTATTCAAAAAATGACATAGGACCTACAAATCAACAACACATTCCAATTCATGATTTAACACAAAATTATATAGGAGATCATGTAACTTATTTAGGAACTCCATGGAAGAATTTTTCTATTAGAATAATTTATTAATATCAAGTATTATCTATATGACATAGCCTCTAAATTTATCATCCGTTCTAATATTTTATTTTAACATACATGTACTCATATTTGTTTCCATTGATCATTCCTCTAGTCCTTGACATTGTTTTATCTTGGCCATTTTGTGTTGATTCCAATGCACATTATTTTTGGCATTAATAATTTATCACTCTTATATATGAACTACTCATACATATTTATTTTAATATAATTTGAGTTACTAGGTGAGTTAACGATAACTTAGAAAAATTGAATGGAGAATAACAAAATTTTGTAAATGAACTTTTGACAAGAAGAATTAAAGAAAATTATTGAATTCAAAAAAGTAAAATCAAATGAAATATGAATAACTATGAATGAAATTAAATAATTAACTATTTAATTTTTATATTTTACTATGTGAAATTGATATACACATGAAATTTAAATAAAGGAACTAACCTTGCAATTGGACAAAAACCAAGATAGAAACTAGTGAATAATACTATCATCTAACTTGGGATAGGATCGATTGCCACTATTGTCATGTGTTGATCTATATTTTACCTTTCTAAAAAATGGGAACTTATATCACAATCTTTTGTGAAATATCAAATTAGGTCTATGTGTAGATATTTTACTTTCATATGTGTGTGAAAGACCTTCAAATAACTTATGCAAGGTTTAAGCCCTAATAAGTGTTTACAATGACTAAATATCCTACGAATATGAAAATGGAAAGTGTAATTCCCTAAGTTAGCCCCAATCAACCCTATGATTATTTAAATATTGACTACTTATCCAATACCATGGATAAGGAATTAAAGCCCATGTTGTTCTGCCACTAAGAGTGTTGTGTTCAATTATGCTCTTTTAACTATATGAATATATCTAGATATGGTTTGAATAATCTATATTTATTTTATTATGATTCAATAAAAAAATATTTGGATATTATTAAGGAGTACTTCAACTGATTATAATCAACATTGTGAAAAATAGGGGAGCATTACTCAATGTGTGTTATTGGAATTATTCATCTATATTAAAATTTATAAGTGGTAGAATAGGTGACATGATTGTGCATTAATATGAATATGAAATTGGAAGTTCTCACACTAGCTATCCTAGAAAATTGAGCCAAATTATAATAGAGCATTTCTTTTTTTTAAAGTGTATGTCAAAAGGGTTAAGGACGTTAGCATCCAATAAGGGACATAAAGTCTACCACTATTGTCCCCTACTAGACATTATTTTTGTTAAGGGAAACATGTGACATTTGGCTCCATGATTTTCTATAAATATCCTTATTGGATTTTTAAGTAGTTATAACATTTATGTTATCATCATTTAGCATTTTAAACAATAATTAGGTCCATGTAAGTTCCTAGGATAGGGTAAGGTGGCAAAATAGGTCCAAATCAACTAATCAAATCAAATTAATTGAAACAAGGCCAAAAATGACATATAATCATGTATTAATTTCCAAATTTCAGTGAATATATTATGTAACACTTTTTCCTTTGTAAGAGGACCAAAATCATGTAAGATGTTCGATATGGAAAATTGTGATGACATAAAATTAATTAATGGTCACATGTAAATTTGAAAAATAAAATGTATCTTGATTTTCAAGAACTTGAAAATAAAAAATAAGGATTAAAACTATATATTTTAAACCAATGTTTTTATTTTAAATTTTCTTAGAGATTATGCTTTATTTAAGCACTGATGAAATGGTGCTTCTAATGAAGCATTTGGAAAACATATCTCCTTACCTAAACTAATGGCAAATTCAAGGGTAATTAATCCTAAAATTGAATTAAACTTAAATATAGTATAGAACACATTAATTGATTTATAACCATAAATTTATTAGACTGGTATTTATAACCCCACAATGTGAAATTTTTTAAATTCCATAAAGGATTTATAGACATAATGCTAGAGGGCACTGAACATCAATATTATGTGTTATGCAATTTAATTGAATTAAGAATTTAATATTACTTATAGATTAAATTATCACATTCATAGTTTATTCTTGAATGCAAGTTAAAACAATAATGGAGAACATACATGCAACAACCACTTTTATAGATAATAAGTAATGTTAAAAAACATTGCATGAATCTATATCATGCCCCTTAAATTTGAAAAATAGAATAGTATGCATGAATCTATATCATGTCTGCATTGATATATCTAAAATTTACAACTATATGTATATGAAAATTTGTAAATTATGTTTGAAACTTGTGAATGAGCCTATATCATGCACCAAACTTGTATAAATTTGTACTTTTAACCTATAGTACGACTATATATGCATGGAATATACGCCCATGATTTATACCAAAAATTGAATTTTGACCATTATGAACCTTTGAAATTATTTTCTATGCTAAAAAATATTTTTTCTCTAAAATGTCTTATCTCATATATGAAAATCCCACTAAAATGACTCACTTTGTAGGTGAGATAATTTAATCCTGAAAATAACTCATAAAAATTAAAAATTAGTTATATCATGTGTAGTAAGATGTAATAAGTGAATAATGTAGCATATTTAAAAATTATTTTAACATCTCAAATTATATACCATGTTAATCATGTATGTAACATATGAGGCAAGGAATATTGAAATGTGTCAATAAATATCATAGTAGTATATTATAAAATTAATGTCTTATGCATTAGTTAGTGCATGATATGGATCATAGCACTCATAAAATTTGATAGTTCAACAAACACAAAAACTCAAAATTTTTACTATCATATAATAAAAATATTCTATTATATAAAAATACGAATATATTCTACCATGTATAAGTAATAACATCAATGGAGCATTAATTTATAAAGATAATTTTCACAATGAATATCTAATGTGATCATATCCTAGTGAGTAACATATATATGTACAAAATGTAATAAAAAATCTTATTGAGATAGTTGTAAAAGTTTGTAGAGCTTAGAAATATAGGATTCACATAATTCCAATACCTCTAAATATTGTAACTTATGGATTAGAAGCCCCCAATTTAGCAATTTTAATCAATGGAGGTAAGTCCAACATCTTAGTCCATGTTGTTGTCCCCCAAAAATATAAGCTATTTTTGGGACAACATTTGAATTATTTTGGTCCTATAGACTAAAATTATCTCTTCCCTTTCTAAAATTTGTCTTGGGCATTCAAATTCCTCATTTTTCAAGCTTTTCAGAAATCTATAGACTGCAAATAGGCTCATTTCTACAAGTTCAATGGGCTTCATGACTTCCATAGGTGTGTTCAATCAAAAGAATTAGTTTCTAACAATTGTTCATTTTTAGAATTGGTTCATCACCTTGGTTCAAATAGAAATTTCCATCGGCAAGCATCAACAACAAGTTCAACATTTGGTTCATCTTTTGGTTCAATGTCAAATGGTTCAAAGGCGGGTTCAATAAAATGGTTCGTTAGTCGGTTCAAGGCTTTGTTTAAATCGTTGAACCAAAATTTGGTTCAATACCTTGGTTAAATGAAAAGTTTCAAAGCCTTGGTTCAATGGTTAGTTCAAACACATGGCTCAATGTCTTGTTTCAATGAAATGGTTCAAACATTTGGTTCAATGGAATGGTTCAACAGTTGGTTCATCGCCAAAGTTCAAATAATTTCTCAAAGAAGCCTGAAGGCCATTCAAAGACTGCCCAAAGGGTAGATACCATTGTGGAAGGCTCTTCCAGACTCAAAACAGGTCATTTCTTAAGGCCTGAAAGGGCATGTTCAGTCCGAAAAAGTGGCAAATAGAAAAGCCAAAAGAAGATAAAGGAATGATGCGCTTGAAAATGTAAAATTCAACAAAGATTTGTTGATCCTTTAAGCATATAGACATACAGACCATAATACATTCACAGATTTAAAAGCCAAGACCAGCAGAAGCAGAGAAGGAATAGAATAGTAAACTAAATCCAGGACCCAATTCAATTAACTATTTAAGCAGGAATAATGAAGTTAAGATTAGATCACCAGGTGGACATTGAAAGTTACAAACTTTCAATAAGCACGACTTATTTCCTTGCATTGATAAAATCAAATGGGTAAAGCACCCCTAAGTTCCAGCGTGTCTTCTTAATAGATTCCAACACAAAATGATGTATTGATTGTTCCTAAGTCCTTCTTAAAGAGGCTATATAAGGGACTTTATTCTATTATAATAAGGATCTCTTTTTGACATTTAGAATGAAACTCTGCCCAAATTGTAAGGCATTACTAATATTTTGAGCTCAGATTGCCAATCATATTTTGTTACTGGAATAAGAAAGCAAGTGGTTTTTCAAACTTTGTTCTGTAATATCTTTGCTATTGAGGAAATTGATCTTATGTCTTTTTCTTCAATATATCTTATGTTCCTTTAATTCAACAAGCAGAATTAGTGATAGCAGTCAAGAAGGTGTCCTAAAGAGTCAACTGTGGATAGACTTTATGCCGCCATAATTTCCTTTAGTGTGTTTTCTTTTAATTTTTGTGTAAAGGACCTTGAGGCGACTTTGTACCTTCATTTTCCTTTGTATCTTACTCTCGAGAAATCTAGGTGAAGACATTGTGCTGCACCTCGATTTGCCGGTTATTACATCTTTCGCTACATTTTGTTGTTACTGCAAGGAGTATTCTTGTGGTTTGTTGAATAGTACTTCTGAAAGAAGAGGAGTATTGTCTGTCATTTCCCCTGAGTTTTTCCTTTGATCCATGTGCATCATCTCTGAAAGAAGAGAGATGGATGGTTTGTCCCACCCATGATTATTATTTTATGTTTATATATCAAGTATACCTATAGGGAACCTCCCCTTGATGAGATGAGAGATCAATGTCTTTTTGATGTGGTAAAACTATAGATTTGGATGACTAATCTTCCTACTTTGGTTGCTCAGGCCTATTTTGTTTATCAGTATGTTGATCGACAAAATATTCAACCAATAATTTTTGGTGACTCCGCTTTGGAAATACCCATTATCCATTTATAGTCTATCCATTTCATTCACCTCCATATCAATTAGGAAAAAACACACAGTTTAAAGCCTCAAACTTTAACTGAATCAAGGTCAATTCTTTTCCAATTTTGTTTTACAATCAGGCAGATTCAAGGTATACACGAAGCCAAAGGGATAAAGTTATCATTGATCTTGTGTTTGAATTAGTACAAAAATTTGATTTTGACGTATTTCCTTCAACATCACATCTCCAATGAACCAAGAGCTTCCCTCCTACTAAAGCCAGATCTCCATTACCAGACAAAGTATCTATTTCTGTTGTTGATAAATATGTGCCTATAATTACCCCTTAGAGATTTCTTATCCCTTCATTTTAGAATCCTATAATGCAAGTTCAAGGCCCTGGGGTAATGCTTTTGGTCCTCTTAATCTTACTCCTCTACATGAGCTTCCACACAGTTCTAGGAAAATAAGTTACAAGACCCACAACAAAGAATCTCAAATGCTTTTTCATTAATTCTCAGCTACCTAAAGTCAGTTTTCTCTTGAGACATGCTGGCCAAATAGATCTTGCTGTAGCTCAACTTTTGGCCACTGAAGTAGAAGATGATCTCATCTTAGCAGGGAAAATAAGAAGAGATCTCAATAGAAATGGAGCTTCATCATCTTTTGAATTTGCATCTACAAGCACCATAGATCCAATGGTGTAAAAATTGGCAAATGAGTTACTTGCCCTAAGAAAGCAAATGGCTCAAGGAATGTCTTCTGTTCCTACATACAAAAGGACATTCCCAAATCGGTCATATCAGGGCAATGTTGCTAGAAACCAAGGACAATAAAATCACCTTCCTCCCCCACAAGGGAAACTTGCCTTGGAAGCTCTTCTAACCAATTCAACAATGGGATATCTTGAAGCAGAATCAGAATTCTCTTATCAACGTAAATTAAATCAAGAAAATGACATTGATATCATTAAAGACAGTCAAGAAGAATTAGCTGGTGACTCCCACATTTATTTCTTGAATTACCAGGATGAACTCAAAAACAAAAGAGAAGCATCAGATGGATCATATGCAATGTTTACCAGGTCTAAGAACCAATCAGTCTAGCAGACTGATAAAGAAAAGATAGAAGAGCAACCATAGCCAACAGTCACAATTGTCAAGTGTGGGACAACTCTACCTATTCAATCAAAAGATTCGATCATTACTCAAAAGGTAAATACATCTGTTGCACCTTCCCCTTATACCTCTAATTTTCAAACCAACCAACCTCCCATCCCTTCTAAAATTCAGAAAGCCAAAGTACCTTTCTCTGTACCTAGCTCGATTCAGCCATTTGACATAATTGATCATGTCAAAAAGACAAAAATATAGATGTCTGAATTTGAATACTTGTAGTATAATACAGATCAATTGAACAAGTTGGTTCAATATGTTAAAAATTAGACCATCCCTATAGAACAAAAGGCTAAAAAGGTAATTCTTGACTCTCCAAAGAACACACCTATTCCAAATAATCTATTCATTACTCCTCTAGCTACTTCTAGAAAAATAGAACCCTTCTATGTTTCCCTGTTAATCAATGGCCAGATGCTGAGTAATTGTATAATAGACTCAAGCACATCTAACAATGTCATGCTTGCTAAAGTCATTGAGTCTTTTGGTCTCACATTGACCAAGACATTTGGGAGATGTTTCTCCCTAGAGAATAAGCAAGTACCATTGCCAGGGCAAATCAAAGATGCCCAATTTGTATTCATAGCCTTTTCAGATAAGAGGATTAAAATAATTGTCTTGGTGGCTGATGTCCCAGCATCTTATGGCATTTTACTTGGACAAAATTTCTATAAGGACATGGGAGGAGAACTAAACATGGATTTATCTGAGGCAAGGATCCCTGTTGAAGGCGTGATGAAGAGATTACTTCCTAAAAAGGAAGCAAAATATGTAGTTACCAAGACATCAGCTCCTGAAGCTCAAATCCTTTTTGAATCCATAGGTATGGGTAATTAATTTCTATATACATATCATGAAGAAAGACCGTCCATCTCTGATGAGGGAAAGTCTGAAGTAAATTCAGTGTTTAATGAGATTTGGACTCTGAAATTTGATGATAGCTATTCTTTTACTAGTTTTGGAGCTGAGATTGTCTTGATATCTCCTCAAGTAGATATGTTTCCTTCATCCTATAAATTACAATTCAGCAACACAAACAATATAGCTGAATTTGAATTGTTGTTGCTAAGCATGAAAGCTACTCAAGAAAGAGGTGTCAAGTTTCTTCATGCTAAAGGGGACAACAAATTAGTGGTATGTCAAGTGAGAAATTCATATCAAACCAAGAATGAAAGGTTACACCATTACCATAACCTGGTTTGGGACCAAATTGAAAGCTTTGATCATTTCAATATTTTTGCCATTCCCAGAGAGTCCAATGATAGAGCCGACACACTTGCTATTTCAAAAACTTTTTTAGTTCCTCATTCTGATTTTAAAGAAGCCAAGTATACCATTGAGCTCGTCTATAGACCAAGTGTTCCTGACAATGGTGATCATTGGCAAATATTCAATGATGATCATCAAATCATTGCTTTTTTGGAATGAAAAGATAATTTTGAATAGCTATATTTTGAAGGCAGTGAATCTCAAAAGTCTGAATCTTTTTCTGAATCCAATACAGATGTAAATGAAGAGTTCTTATAGCTGAAAGGGAACAAAATTATTAAGGGCCTGGTTTCTCTTGAGAATTTGTTTGACAAGCATGATAGATTCATCGAATAATAGCAAATAGATTTGAATTTCTCTCAAGGATTTGACCAAGTAAATCTGACCAACAAAGAAAATCCCAAGATAGTAAACATTGGAAAGTGTTGTACACTTGAAGAAAGATTAAAATTCACTTCTTTGATTCATCAATACATTGATGTCTTGCTGTATTCATATGAAGACCTGAAGTCTCTCAAACTTGATGAAATCTACCATCATATTCCTCTCAAGGCTGATTTAATGCCCTACAAGCAAAAATCTAGACAATACAATCCAAAAATTTTAGGTACTATTATGTTTGAGATACAAAAAATGTTAAATGCTAGAATTATTTTCCCAATCCATCATTCTACATGGATTGTGAACATAGTACCTATAAGGAAGAAAAATAGTGAAATTTGCATTTGTGTAGATTTTTGAAATCTGAATCAGTCATCTCTAAAAGACAATTACCCTTTGCCAATCATGGACCAAGTGCTTCAAACAATAATAGAATCATAAATGTTATCAATGTTGGATGGTTCTTAGGCTATAATCAAGTTGAAGTTGCTGAACCTGACCAACACAAGACTGCATTCATCATGCCTTGGGGTACATTTGCATATAAAAAAATGCCTGCTGGATTAATCAATGTTGGCGCTACCTTTCAGAGAGATATGGACATGGATTTCAAAGATGAGATTGGCAAATTCATAGTTTTATATCTTGATGACTTAACTGTCTTTTTAAAACATTGATTTGATCATGTACGCCACTTGCAACAAGTGCTAGAGCGCTGCCGACAAAAAGGTATTTCCTTGAATCCCAAGAAGTCTATTTTTGGGGTGACAGAGGGAAAACTCCTTGGACACATTATGTCCAAAGAAGGTATAAATATTGACTTAGATAGAGTCAAGTCTATTCAAGAACTAAATTTTCCAATAAGTAAAAATGTTGTTCACTCTTTCTTCAAAAAAGTGAATTTCTTACGGAGATTCATTCCTGAATTCGCTGAGAAGACAAGACATATAATGAACATGATGAAAGGGAAGACCACCTTTAGCTGGACTAAAGAAGGTAAATCAGTGTTTCAAGACATCAAAGCTGCCATTGCTCACACCCCTACCTTGGTCTGTCCAGATTACCACAAAAATTTTATTATATATAGCTATGCATCTGAGCATACTCTTTCAGCGATTCTTGTTCAACAGGACAAGGAAGGTATGGAATCCCCCATCTCTTTCATGATTTTCCCTCTCAAAACCCATGAGATGAAGTATTCAAATATAAAGAAGCATGCCTATGCATTGGTAAAAGCTATCAAACATTTTTTCTTTTATATTTTGAATTCACATACTACAGCCTTAGTTCCTGACACTACAGTCAAGTCTATATTAACTCAGCAAGAGTTTGGCACAAATAGAGGTAATTAGATTACAAATATCCAAGAATTTGATCTAGATATCAAGCCAACAAAGCTAGTTAGTGGTAAAAGCCTTTGCCAATCAATGGATGACAATAAGTCAGAAGATACACAGCGTGAAGAAGTTGAAGTAGACAATATGCCAACAGTCCTTTTCATTTCTACTACCAATGAATGGTACTCAATTATTGCTCATTTTCTAACATATGGTGAATTTCCTATGCATTTGTCTTACAAAGAAAAGACTATTAGGTTGAAAGCTACCAATTTTGTCCTTTGGGATAATGGCCTATATAAGAGAAACATAGATGGAGTATTCCTTCACTTTGTGGATAAAGAACATTAGACTTAGCTCTTGAAATCTTTCCACAATCTAGCCTATGGAGGACATTTTTATGCTCCTGTGACTGCTCACAAGATTCTATGAGCTAGGTATTTCTGGCCAACTCTTTTCCAAGATGTGCATAAGTAGGTGAGGAAGTGTGAAATTTGCTAGCAATTTGTTAGAAGACCCAAGTTGGCTGCGTTGCCTCTCAAGCTAGTAATCATAGAGGAACCTTTCCAACAATGGGACTCAATTTTATTGGGACAATAAACCCATCTTTAGGTGCTGGACATGATTATGTCCTTATAGCAACTGATTATTTCATGAAGTGGGTAGAAGCAATCCCAACTAAGCATGCTACTTCAGAATTTGTATGCAATTTTCCCAAAGAAAATATCATTTCTAGGTTTGGAGTTCCACTCAAAATTGTTACTAATAATGCAACTTGTTTCACTTCTCAAGAAATGATGCAATTCTATTTTCATTATGGAATTACACTCTCTCATTCTTCTAATTATTTTCCATAAGGGAATGGACAAGCTGAGTCCAGCATTAAAAATTTGGTAACTATTATCAAAAAGTTAGCAGATGATAATCAAAGGACATGGCACAAAGCATTGGTGGACACTCTGTGGGTAGACAAGATCATGCCAAAGAGGGCAATTGGTATGTTCCCTTTTCAAATTCATTATACTATTAATGCTGAGATACCAATCACTTTAGAGTTACCAGCCTTGAAATTGGTGAAGGCCATTGAAGATCATGTGCCTGACACAACTAGGGGAACAAAGAACCATGGTGGTGGACAAAATTTCTTCTCATCAAAGTTTGGTAAAGAAACTCTTTGACTAGAAGGCCAGAAATCATGATTTCTAGATTGGGGATCAAGTCCTGCTGTGGGACAAAAAAAGAGAACCAAAGGGGATGCATGGAAAGTTTGACTCACTTTGGAGAGGCCCATTCATAATTCATCAGCACATGGGTGAAAATAGCTTTCTATTGAAATACCAAGATGGCATGCTCTTTTCTTTGCCCCACAATGGGTAGCATCTTAAATACTTAAATTTTTTGAAGTATCAAATCATTTCATCTATATATATGTATATTTGTACAATTTTTAATTATGTTTTGTTTTATTTTTTTCCATTTTCGATGCCTTCCATTTCTAGGTAGCATGACTCCATAGCCCAATGGCACACTTCAAGGCACTGGAGATTCTGGATTCTACTCCTTTCAATTCTTTTTGCAATTGATAGAAGTTCCCCAAATGGAGTCAGCTATTGTCCCCTTAAAATATTATCTATTTTTGGGACAACATTTGAATTATTTTGGTCCTACAGACCAAAATTATCTCTTCCCTTTCCAAAATTTGTCTTGGGCATTCAAATTCCTTAATTTTCAAGCTTTTTAGAAATCTACGGACTACAAATAGGCTCATTTCTACAAGTTCAATGGGATTCATGACTTCTACAGGTGTGTTCAATCACAAGAATCAGCTTCTAATAATTGGTCATTTTCAGAATTGGTTCATCACCTTGGTTTAAATAGAAATTTCCATCGACAAGCATCAACAGCAAGTTAAACATTTGATTCATCTTTTGGTTCAACATCAAATGGTTCAAACGTAGGTTCAATCAAATGGTTTGTTAGTTGGTTCAAGGCTTTGTTTGAACCGTTGAACCAAAATTTGGTTCAACGTCTTGGTTCAATGAAAAGGTTCAAAGCCTTGGTTCAACAGTTAGTTCAAACACATGGTTCAAAGTCTTGGTTCAACAAAATGGTTCAAACTTTTGGTTCAATGGAATGGTTCAATAGTTGGTTCATCGTCAAAGTCTAAGAAATTTCTCAAAGAAGCCTAAAGGCCATTCAAATATTGCCTAAAGTGTAGATACCCTTGCGGGAGGCTCTTCCCGACTCAAAATGGGTCATTTCTTAAGGCCCAAAAGGGCAAGTTAAATCTGGAAAAGTTCCAAATAGAAAAGCCAAAAGAAGATAAAGAAATGACGTGACTAAAAATGTCAAATTTAACACAGTGAATTAGCCATTGATCCTTTAAACATACAAACATACAGACTAGAATACATTCACAGATTTCAAAGCCAAGACTAGTAGAAGTGGAGAAAGAACAGAACAGTAAACTAAATCTAGGATTTGATTCAATTAATCGGATAAGGAGGAACAATGAAGTTAATATCAGATCACCAGGTGGACATTGAAAGTTACAAACTTTCAATAAACGTGACTTATTTCCTTGCATTGATAAAATCAAATGGTTAAAGTGCCCCTAAGTTCTAGCATGTCTTCTTAATAGATTCCAACACAAAATGATGTATTGATTGTTCCCAAGTCCTTCTTGAAGAGGCTATATAAGGGACTTTCTTCTATTATAATAAGGATCTCTTTTTGACATTTAGAATGAAACTCTGCCCAGATTGTAAGGCATTACTGAGACTTTGAGCTCAGATTTCCGATCATATTTTGTTACTGGAATAAGAAAGCAAGTGGTTTTTCAGACTTTTTGCTGTAATATCTTTGTTATTGAGGAAATTGTTCTTATGTCTTTTTCTTCAATATATCTTTTGTTCCTTTAATTCAACAAGTAGAATTAGTGACAACGGTCAAGAAGGTGTCCTAAAGAGTGAACTGTGGAGAGACTTGGTGCCCCCATAATTGCCTTTAGTGTGTTTTCTTTTCATTTCTGTGTAAAGGACCTTGAGGTGACTTTGTGCCCTCATTGTCCTTCATATGTTACTCTTGAGCAATCCAGGTGAAGACTTTGTGATGCATCTCAATTTGTTGGTTATTACATCCTTCGCTACATTTTGTTGTTACTACCAGGAGTATTCTTGTGGTTTGCTGAATAGTACTTTTGAAAGAAGAGGAGTATTGTCTGTCATTTCCCTTGAGTTTTTCCTTTGATCCATGCACATCATCTCTGAAAGAAAAGAGATGGATGGTTTGTCCCACCCATGAGTATTATATATATATATATATATATATATATATATATATATATATATATATATATATATATATATATATATATATATATATATATATATATATAGTATACCTACAGGGAACCTCCCCTTGATGAGAGGAGAGATCAGTGTCTTTCTGATGTGGTAAAACTACACATTTGGATGACTAATCTTCCTACTTTGGCTGATCAGACCTATTTTGTTTATCAGTATGCTGATCGACAAAATATTCAATTAACACGTAAATTTTGAATGTCCTGTATAACACTCATTAATATTACTAAATATGTGCATGGTATAATAATAATATTTTATCTACTAATTATGAGATAAATAAAATATGCCAATGATGTAAACTAGATAACCAATCATGCCTAAAACC
>JARHVA010008869.1:180000-200000 GCA_037957365.1 Torreya grandis | reverse complement strand
CAAAAATAATTAACCAACTAGATGAACCCAAAGGATGAACAACCCTAAAGTTAGTCTTTTTAAGGTATTGTCATCCCTCAAAGGGATAACATAAGCATGTTTAGACCCCTCTAGGTAGGTATCCAACCTCCAAACTACCTCCTGACTATTGTGCCAACTTCAAATTGATTCCCTAGTTGTTTTACCTCACACAAATCAAACCTCTATGTCTTGTCCAATGACCTTTCACTCTAATGTGAACCCTGAATGAAGGAACCAATATAATTTTGAGGGTTTTATCCACAATATCTGGTTGATAATGTAGAAGAAAACATACTTAATGCCTTAAAAATCAAGGCATAATTCAATAATAAATACCTACAAATGAGCCCCTCCATATTATTTTATACCTTTATCATTAATAACAAAACATAAGGAATAAATTTACGTTACTTTTTGCTTGACTTAGTTAAATTATTAATTTTACTTTCAATATTTTAAATAATATTTTATTTTAATAATAATAATAATAATAATATTTTTAAGTTTCCAAAGTATTTTAAATGACTGGACCTAACTTAAATAATATTATTAATCATTTTAATATAAAAAATGGACACTACAATGTACTCTTCCCATAATTTTCTAGCCCTCAAGCAAATGCAATCTCAACTGATCACTCTTCCCAAATGAATATCCTTATAATAATTGGATCCCACTTAATCTTTGTGAATTTAAAATCCCATGTTCAACATAAAAATTGTCTCATCAAGCTGTTTGACTGAGAATTAATATGAAAATTGTACTACTATTTTTAAATATGCAATTTTTTTTGCATATTACCTATAATATCCCTTTCTGATTCTCCACTCCCATTACCTACATCAGGTTCCTTTTTTTTGTATTTTATATTTTCATCATGGAATAAAAAAATTAAATACAAATCATCATGATCAAAGTTATATTGGTTGTTAAATTTGCCTGACTGCACTTGGAATTTATCTCTAGTATTTTGTCTCAACAATTTTGTAGAGTATGAGGTCTTTATTGTTCTATTGCGAGCATGAATACATGATGAAAATTAAATTCCAATAATACAATTTATCCATACTTATTTTAGTTTGGTCAATACCATCCCCTAGCTTTCCTTGACATTCACCAACTTAGGAAATTTATTCTTGCTCCCCTTTACACCAAGCATCACAAAAACTAACTTTACCTTAATGTTTTTCATGTTAAAATGATAACCTTTACAATCAAATCCATTTAAATATTGAACCATTGGAGTTTTAACAACACTTGTAAATATTTTATTAGAACATAATATGCTTTTTCAAATAATTAGATGCCTATTATTTTGTAAGTGTAAAACAATACTAGGAGATGTTTTCATTAACTACCATCAGTCTTTTATAAGGTATATTTTATTGCATCATGTAATATTTTTTTGGTTATAAATCTTATTGTAATTCTTATTTCACACTTTCTATATCAATTATTACCTTATTTATTTATACACTAGTTGTCCCATAATGTTTATGTTATACTCTATATTATATGATCTGGTAGGTCGAGTCTCTCTACAATTCTTATTTATTTTGATTATCATGGAATGCCCTAGAGAAGCATTATATTATCCTTAATTTTTTATATATAGTAGCTATACCTATCTAAAATTATCAATCAAGTATGTGTTCTCTTGTTGAATCAATATGAACTATTATTGTAAGAACAAAAACTCAAAATTCGTAATCCATTCACAATCCTTGATTTCTATTTTAGAGATTCATTGTTCCTATAACCATTTTCCCAATCGATTTTATCCATGTAATTACATTTGTATCCACTATATTTTTCAAGATATAATTAAACAACCTTATGAGTATAATTCAAACCCAAACTCTCAAAATAGTATTCAAAATTTCCATGGATGTTCAAGAAGTTTCCTACATTCTTGAACTAATATGAAAAATAATCACTCTAAGTATTTTTTTTCTCTAAGAGAAACTAGTTGAATGGTTGGTGCAATAAATACTATTATACATTTGTCACCTTGATCCCTCAGATTATTAGTAGTTTGATTCATATGGAGTACAACATTCAATAATTATGATCCTGCTATTAAAATCCAATACTTCCAACTGATAAAACTAATTACATATGGAGGATATCATGATAATTTTAAATGATAAATTATAAACTGAACTATTACCAATGTAGTAAGATAATTTTGATGGCCTAACAAAATTAAGAATTGTTCCCTTGATAATTTATTTTATTCCTTTCATTTCATCCATGTGTTATAACCACTGAATCCTTTTTTTATTCAAAATATGTTCATTTTGCCTACCTATGGTCAATTATGATTTATATATTATACATTTTTATGGTATGACAAAATCATCAACAATAATGATATTGAACTTAGAAACTCTAACCTTTATATATCTCAATCTATCATTGGGATTCCACACTTCTTTAGCTAAAGTAGAATCTTTTAATAGTCTTGCATCACCACCACTATTCTTTTCAAGTATTTCATAGTTATCTTGAAAATCCATTTTATAAGGTAATGATTCAATCTTTGGAGGAATGATAGGTGCATCTTGGACTATAAAAAGTGATATTCCATGACTTCATTCACATAAATATTTTTTTGGGCCTTCAAAAGTTTTAAAGATGGTGCATGCTCCTCCATATGGAACTCTTCACATGCAACAAGTAAATCCATTTTACATCTAACATCAAGCCAAAACAATTCCTCCATATCTAAAACTCAATCGCTATTTACAGAAGATATTATCAGTCCAACACATGAAACTAGTAAGAGCATCATATCATGGTTGTAAAATTACATTTTATTATCCCATATCAAAAGTGTAGTAGTTGGAAGCCATATTATATCAACTTAAAAAACATTAATACTGATAATAGGTGAGAAACACATCTTTATTAAGATATAACAGTCTTGTATGGTTGGAAAAAAAAAGTTGGGATAGATGGAAATGAGGGGGATATCAATTATAAAATTGGAGATAGCTCCCATACTGATTCATATCTCAACTAAAATTGTGATATAGGAATCATTACATACCTTAGGATAAAAACTTGTTTTAAATGTTTCAATATACCATTCTTAAATCTTATCTCAAAATGTGGATGTTATTTCCAAGGAGTGATCTATGAATCATGATCATTTATCCTTTAAAACTTTAATAAAATCATATTGTTTATGATTCCTTGTGATCTTAATTTTTATCCAAAATCATGGGATAATGAATTAAATGGTAATATTATTGAATATTTTATCAATTTTGTTCCTTAAAATATCACCTAAATATATAATATGTAAAAATAATATGGATCTTTAATAAAATAATCAATATGACCTACTACATGTAGTATCATTCACTCTATCACCCTTTTCAGCATGTTTTCCATGATGAAAATATTATTGTATTAAAATAGTATGGGGCATTAAATATAGGATATGGCCATCGCACCTTAGACTATAATCATAATGTTTATCGATAGTTACTGATCTGAACATTTAAAAAGATAAAAATAAACATACCCAATGAGGCCCCTTTCTCATTGCATGTATTTCAACACGATCATCCCAAAACTCAATCTCATGCTTCTTGAGTTGACACATTTTTATATAGCATAGAATTAATCCCTAGTGGATTGATGAGTGTATATTAAACTGAAACATCTTCCTCACTTGTGTATTCATCAAGTGAAAAAATTTCCCCTAGAATTTCTTACTATTTTAATGGCATGTGTAATCATTATAAGTCAATAAAACATGATCTACTATAAAATAATATTTAAATTCAATTTGAATTTTGGGTTCTCTGCATTTAGCAGTCATTTCTAATGTTAAGTATGGTTTCAAATTTTATTCACGTTGATTAACTACCTTTTGACCTAATGAATTTCAAACTAGTGAGACTCGTTGCTCATCCTTTCTCATACTAGGCAATAAAACTAATAGGATTGGTTGTAAAATATCATCACTCTCATTCATAATAAAGACATAATTGTTTGTGTTGAGGTAAAGATATGTGATGCACAATTCTCCCTAATAGTAAAAAATAAATGTTAGAAAATTTTGAGACTAACAACATCACATTAAATATCTATCATTACAACACATGATTTGAATTTTGTAGAAATTTGTAAAACCCTAACCCTTTAGTAAAATAAGGTATTTTTATTTCATCTAATCCTTTTAAACTTCCCATAATAAACTAAAAGATTTCCCTCATGGTGTTGCTATTATATGGGTTTTAAGGAGCTATTATTCTTGTATTTTCAATAATAAAAGCAATAACTATAAGTCTCACATCTAGATTTGGGTGTTTTAAAACCTTGGGATTAGCTAAAAAAGGCATTAATGGATTCACTACCAATAACCTAGATACAAAATCGGCACTCCCTTTGAATGCTTAAGTAGAATGTTTTTTGAATGAGGTAGTTTCTCAAGTTTCTTCCTTGGCCATCAAAGCTTAATTCCTAAATCATATTTACTCATTAAATCCATGAATCACAAGTTATGCATCAAATAATGTCAACAAAATATCAAATTTTTTTCCCATAGTTTCCAAAGAACTAGTTCTAATACCATTGAAATATCCCCTTCATCAAACATTTATAAAATTCTAAAATTTGACTAAAAACTTAATATGAAAGTAAAAAATTCTAAAATTCATCCATAAAACATGATAGGAAAAATATAATTTACATTGACCCTTAAGAAATTAATGAAATTCAATCTATTTCCATGGTAGAATCCTTACAATACCAAATCTAAATTTTATAATAAATTTCTAGGCTTGTAAATTAAACAATTTTCACCTTATTATACCAATGAAAGTTCAACAATATTTAACCAACCAAATGAATCCAAAGGGCAAACAACCCTAAAATTAGTCGTATTAGGGTGACATCATTCCTCAAATGGCTGATGTAAGCATGTGTAGACCCTTACATGTAGGATTACAATCTCCAAAATACCTCCTAACTACTATGCCAACCTCAAATGGATGCCCTATATGCTACACCACACACAAATCAGATCACTATGCCTTATCCAATGATCTTTTACTCAAACACGACCCCTAAATGAAGCCACTAGTAGAATGTTTAGTGTTTTCATCCCAAATACCTGATTGATGAAGAGGCTTTTAATCCTAAATAGCTAAAACTAGAATAAAAAATGTTCAATTCTTGAAAATAGAGTGATATATGAATAATATATACCTACACATGAGCCCCTCCATATTCTTCTATAACTTTATCTTTGATAATAAAACATAGACACCATTTATGAAATATTACTTTTCAGTTGACTTAGTTAAATTATTAATATTAATTTAATATTTTAAAATAATTTTTTTGAATAATAAAACTTTATTAAGTTTCCCAAAGGTTGGAAATGACTAGGGCAAATTTAAATAATGTTGTTGATTACTGTAGTCTAGAAAAGGGGACATTAAACTTTTGCATTAGCCACCATTTGTCATAGTGGGAGACAATCAAGGATTAATATTGATAGGATCATGTGCACAATACTAAAAATATATGGAGTATTTAAATATGAAAAATAACTCAAAAAAATAAGCTTATCTTCATAGCATAAAGTTGCATTAATGAGAATTATGGACCAAAAAATTACATATGAAGGTACATTATATAGTGACGAATTAGGTCACCTAAAAAGGAAATTAACTCAATTCATAATTATAAAATGACTTAAATAACATTTACTATAGTGACTATTATTATCCTAAGTAAGATAATTAAACTATTTAGGAAAAATTACATAGTGGAAAACAACCTACACTAACAACAATGCATTGTGTGAAAGAGCTCATTAAGAGAAAGAGTTACATTACACTTTTTTTGGTCTAAAATGATTAATTTATAAGGAACCACACAAAAAATTCTTATTAATCCTATGTTCTTTCCATTGAGTGTTATTTTTCTTGAAAAATCAATTTATAATAGTACAAGAAAGATATGTAAATTTATAGTAGAATTGTGAGGCATTTATTATCAAGATTAACGATTTTGATTTTATCCTTTGGTTTTTTATCCCTAAGAGTCTTGAAGAAATACTTTGAGGCAAAAACCTCAATATGAATCCAATTTAAATAGGCCCTAATTTTTGCCCCTTTAGTTTCATGGCTATGAATAATTTTGATCTTGTGCTTGAGAGAAGTAGGCATGGCTTACAGGCATGCTTTGAAAGTTATGTCCTCAAGAATGGTGGAAAATATCTAGTATTCCTTGATGATTGTGAAATTGTCCTACTTTAAAAATCATGTAATTTAATTTCCATAGTTTTAGAGGAAGGTGGTAGTGGGTTTGATCACCTCATTCCACCACTCAATCTGACTAGAAGTGCAAGGTAGACATGGAGCTAAATTTCACAATATGGAAATCATTTAGATAGGTGTTTTCATCATTGAGAAGATGTGTTGTTATAAAGAACTAATTTCATGGAAATTTTAGATGGTAGTCACCTCACTCCACTTTTCAAGTGATACTACTATGATGAGAAATGATAATTTATGGATGGAATATGATAGCATGTATGTTGGAAAAAGATAAGGAGAATGTGTTATACTCTCAAAGGATTACTTGGTTGAACCATTTAAGAACCCTATTAGTGATGGAATTATAATTAAACAAAGTAAATTATGGCATATTAGCAAATGCATTCTATTGGATGAGTTCATTCACTATGCCCCATTGGTGTTTAAAATAATAAAATGGTTAATTTTCTCCCACACACCATCTCGCTAGAAGGGCACCACCTTATCAATCAAAAATATTAATTATACTTAAGTTTCCATAAATCAACCACGTTGAAATGGAAAATATTTTAGCAAACCATATCCAATATGTTGTTCTATTAGGTCCATCATTTGGGGTGCAAATATTGAGAGCCCTTAAAGAATGACCACCACTGTCAAGTAATACTTAAATCAATGTGATAGATATTATCCCAAGGTAAAAATTGAGACATGAATTTAGGTGAATCCAACATACTAGCACTACCATATCAATCTTCATGTGAACTAGATAAATGAGAGGCATTATACTCTATACCCCTCACTGAAGGTTAGACAAGAACCCTAAAATATTAATTTATTGTAAATAAATGAAATTTATAACACCCAATCATTGAAAATATATGTGTACAAATAATTTGTGGTAGGAGTCTATGAATCCTCAAAAATTTTAGGAGAGGAAACTCATTGGGATGAAATCCATGAGTAATTCTCTATGTTCACCTTTTAAATCATCTTCTGAAACCAAGTGATGTAGAAGGATTGCTTAATAGTGATTGTGGATCTACCAAAATAAAATCCACAAGAAAAATAGAGAATTTTAAATCCTTGGTTATTTCTTGAGGATATTTTACATTCCTATTAAGTAAATGGTGTAATAGCGATGGGGTAGGAACACTCACAAAGGGTGTTCTAGCATGAGAAGAACATAAGGGTAAATAATTAACTTGAGAAACTTGGCTTTAAAAGGACATGACAACACATGGAGATTAGGAAAGATGAATGAGAAGGGGATAAGCTTATCCTTCATTTATTCCTTGTGGGGTTTGATAATGGGGGGACCAAAGGTCAACTTAGGATTCTTGTTTTTATTGGCTATTTTTTTTATCCACCATAATCCAACCAGAATGATTTTTTGCCACCTCTTACTTTTCATGGGGTTCCTTCTTGACAAATGGTTTAAGAAAACCATATGATGACAATTATGGGTCCCATTAATAGGATCCTAATGTTTGAAACACACATTCAAGAGATGACCTTTTGTGAAAAGTATTTTATCCCTATTTTAAAATGAATGGACTCTTTCAATTCCTTTATCAAATCAACCTCAACACAAATATATTTATATACTTTTAATACATTAATTTAAAAATGAGAAATATTAATCTTGAAATGTTTACCATAAATTTGTCATTCACATAATATATTGGTTAAAGATTTTATTATTTTCTTTAAAAATTTAAAATTTAATAGTGATAGATTGAATTAATAGCTCCATAATCAACATCTTAGCTAAGAAATTATAATGTTGGGATCAACTTATCTAAGAGAAAATGGATTTTTTTATATAACACTCAAATAAATGTTGCCTTGTTAAATTATAAAAAAATGTCAGAAGAAATAAATAGGGTAAAAGAGTGATTGATCAGTAGACTAGTCGAATAGGATATTGAAAAATTGGGAGGCATGACATTTTTAACAAATATTAGAATAAGTATGGCACAGTGATGTAAAAAAAAAGGCCAACCTTCCAGATGCCATAAAATTTGACCCATAACTCTGTTTGAACTCTTTCACACACCAAAATGATTGTATCAAAAATTTTGATTCTGAATTTAGGCACTTTATTCCCTTAGAGTTGATTTTGATATTTTGAGGGTATAAAATTAATGTTTAATGTTTTTTTTAGGAATTTTCTATTTTTAGAAATTATATATTTTTAGAACCCAACATCAACTTTTGTTGAATTTTATCCCATAGGCTAATTATATTATTTCAGATATTTTGAGAGAATTTTAAAGATACACATGCTTACATCCAAAACATACTATAAATAATGGTTGCTAAAAATGGACATTTTTTTTGAATTTTTACATGTCAATTCTAATTTTTGAGTTGAGGCTTATTTAAGCATGGTTTGAGTTTATAATTACTTAAGTCATTCAATATAAATTAATTTAGAGTTATTACTTCAAATCTAGGCCTATTGTTAATTTTATTATCTTGATAATTTTTGGGTTCATTACCTAGTATCAGAGCAAGTTTGAATCTTTGAGGAGAAAGACATGGTGATAAGACAAGGAGGTATTGCACAAATGAACTAGACTATAAAAAATCTATAGAGGTAAGTTCAACAATTAACTGAGGTTATCACTAATCAACAAATAAGGCAATTTGATGATGAGGAAGACATAGATCATGATGAAGAAGTTCAGTACAAAGAAGAATAACAAGAATAGCCACCATTGATGGAAGAAATGATGGTTCAAGATTTCAAAAAAATAAATGAAATAATCAAAGTTGATGTTCTAGATTATGAGTTAGTTTAAAACTAGAGGATTTGATAGATTGGATGAATAACATGGAAAAATTCTTAAAGTGAAAGACAATGATAGAAGAGAAGAAAGTAAAATTTGCATGCACAAAATGAAAAGGTTATGTAATGATTTGATGGGATCACCTACAGAAAGAGAGATTGAGAAAAGGTAAAGAGAAGATTAATTTATAGAAAAAGATGGAGAAGTCGTCGAGGGAGAAGTTTTTTCTTGTGAATTATGCATAAACTCTATAAAAAAGATTTCAAAATTTCAAGCAAAAGGATCACAGTATACAAGACTATACATATGAATTTTATAAAATTTTCATACAAGTGGAGGATGATGAAACAAAAGAGAAGATGATTGTAAGATATGTAAATGGTTAGAATTTTTTTATTCAAGATGAATTAAGCATGCATAAAATACTTAACATGGAGGAGGATTACCAATTAGCTTTGAAGGTAGAAGAAAAAAAATAGACATAATTTTATAAGGACATCTCCTAGTCCAAGAAGTGGTGTATCTCCTCCAAATAGGGGACGAGATGGATTTAATTCTACTAGAGCTAGATTTAATGCCAATAAAATTGAATCATCATGTAGTGCAGAAAGACAAGATGATAGTAGGCAAGGGTTTCAATACCAGTAAAGAGAAAGAGAATTTCAAAGAAGATGAGGTTATGGTGGTGTTATAGGATGGTTTATGAATCAACATGGATCTTATTTCTATTATAGATGTGCAGAATAAGGACATAGATCATTTGAGTGTCCACACTATCAAACTCAAGAAAGGAGACAAGAAGATCACCCAAAAGTAAATCTAGTTGAAGTTGAAATAGAAGAGTAGACTACTGAATTTGCACCAGTAGATGTTGGAGAGAATCTCATGATGAGAAAAACCGTGATCACTCAACATAAGGAATAAGTGCAAAATAAAGGTGGTGATGCATGGCTACGACCAGATATTTTTGAATAAGATGTACTTCAAGTGGAAAGGTGTACAAAGTAATTATAGATGGTGGTAGTTGTGAAAATATATTTTCTAAAGAAATGATAGATAAACTAAATTTTTAAGGTGAAAAGCATCCTAATATTTATCATATTTCATGGTTTAAGAAAGATAATGAAGTTACAGTAGATAAAAAGTGCTTATTCAAGTTTTCTATAGCAAAAACTTATAATGATGAAATATGGTGTGATGTTATTCCAATGAATGCATGCCATTTTTTATTAGGAATACCATAGAAATTTGATAGGAAAATAATTCATAATAGAGAAAAGAACACATACACTTTTTAGAAAGGTGGTACTAAGTATAGTTTTGTTACCTCATAAAGAGGAAAATAAGATAGAAAGAATTCTCTTTACTAAAGAATTTATCCAAGATATGAAGGTAATTGGTTGTTAGGCATCAGTATCAAAAAATGAAGAAATAAAAATGGTGCCAATACCAACAAAAGTAACAAGAGTGTTGAAAAAGTATGTAGATGTTATATTGAATGAGTTACCAAATGGTTTACCACTGAAATTAGATATACACATTAATTTGATTTCAAGATGAGCTCTATCCAATCAAGAAGCTTATAGGATGAGTCTAATAGAACAAAAAGGAATTAAATAAATAAGTTACTAAATTTTTAAGAAAGAAAGTGATAAGGGAGAGTATGAGTCCATGTGCAACACCAGCATTTTTAACTCCAAAAAAAAATAGGGGATGAAGAATGTGTGTAGATAGTAGATAAATTAATTAAATTAAAATCAAGTATAGTTTTTGTAGACCTCATTTAGATGATATGATAGATATGCTTTTAGGAGAAAAATATTTTATCAAGATTTATCCAAGGAATGGTTATTATCAGATTCGAATTTGTGAAGGAGATGAGTAAAAAACTACAATCAAGACTAGGGATGACTAATATGAGTGGTTGGGGATGCTATTCAGATTATCTAATGCACTTAATATGTTTGTAAGGGTGATGAATACAATGTAATTAGAATATATTATTAAATTTATGGTTATTTATTTTTATGATATTTTTATATTCAGTAAGATTAAAGAACACTTACAACATTTGAAAATGGTACTAGATTTGTTAAGAAATGAGAAGTTGTATGTAAATTTGAAGAAGTGTAGGTTTATGCAGAATAGTTTGGTATTTTTGAGATTTTTATTTTCAATAGATGATGTGAAAATGGATGAAAAAAAAGATAAAGGCAATTATTGAGTGGCCTATTCCAAGAAGCATTATAGAGGTAAGAAGTTTTCATGGTTTAGAAACATTTTATAGAAAATGTATTAAATCTTTTAGTAGTATTGTGGTACCAATAACAAATTGCATGAGAGGAAAGGAATTTTTATGGACTAAAGTAGCCACATAAAGTTTTAAAATTTTGAATAAGAAGATTAAAAAAATATAAATTTTAGCATTACAAGATTTAAAAGAAGTGTTTGAGGTTGATTGTGATGCTTCATTTGTGGGAATTGGTATTGCATTGAGTCAAAAAGGAAATGTAATAACATATTTTAGTGAGAAGTTGAATGAGGTAAGGATAAAGTATTCTAATTATGATGTTGAACTTTATATAATTATATAAGTATTAAGACATTGGAGGTATTATCTGGTGTGTAAGGAGTTTATATTGTTTACAGATCATGAGGCTTTGAAGTATGTGAATATACAAAAGAAGATGAATAGTAGGCATGCAATGTGGATTTCTTTATTGCATGGGTATACTTTTATGTTGAAGCATAAATCAAAAAAATATAATCAAGTAACTGATGTATCGAGCAAAAGAGTAACATTATTAACTACTATAGTTAGTGAAGTAGTAGGATTTGAAGTTATCAAATAATTATATGACACTAATCCATATTTTGGAAAGATAATTGAATAGTGAAGGAATCCATTAGCAGGTGAGACAGACATTATTAATGATAAGTATCTTATATAGGAAGGTTATCTCTTCAAATGTAACCAATTATGCATTTCAGTTTGGTTTTTATGAGATGATATAATAAAAAAATTACATAGTGGTGGTTTGACTAGACATTTTGATAAGATGAAAACAATAACATTGGTGTAAAAAAGTATTTTTTTCCAAAGATGAAGAGAGATGTGACAAGATATATTTCAAAGTACAACATATGTCAAGTGGCTAAAAGACATGCACAAAATATTGCACTATAAATGCCATTACCATGTCTAAGTGGACACTAGATGTATTTGCGTATGGATTTTATGTTGAGATTACTTAACACACAAAGTAGTAATAATTCAATTTTTTTTGTTGTAGACAAATTTGTTAAGATGGTTCATTTCATTTCATGTAAGAAGATAAATGATGCTATTAGAGTTGTAGAATTATTTTTTAAGGATATTTTGAGATTGCATGGTGTTTCAAGAATTATTACTTCAAATAAGGACATAAAATTTATAAGTTATTTTTAGAAGACTTTGTAGAAAAAGATGGGTACTAAGCTACAATTCAGTAGTGCATATCACCTACAAATAGATGGATAGACATAAGTTGTGAATAGGAGCTTGAAAAATTTGTTGAGATGTATAGTGGGAGAGAAGCCCAAGCAATGAGATGTGGCTTTACCATAAGTTGAGTTTGCAAATAATAGTTTATGAATAGATTAATAATAAAATCACCTTTTCAATTTATTTATGGGAAAAATACTATGAGTATTTTAGATTTAGTACAATTACCAATTGTAAATCGAATTAGTGATAATATAGAAGCATTTTTAGAGCATATACAATAGTCGCAAGAAGTAAAAATAAAGTTACAAGAAAGTAATGAGAAATATAAAGCAGTAGCGGATGTTAAAAAAAGATCAAATGTATTTGAAGAAAGAGATTTGGTAATGGTTTACTTGAGGAAAGAAATTTTTTCAAATGGCTCATATAATAAGTTAAAGTACAAGAAAATTAGACCATGCAAAATTATGAAGAAAATCAATGACAATGCTTATAAGGTGAGTTTACTATAGAATTTTGAAATATCTTCAGTATTTAATATTTTAGATTTATATGAATTTTATGAAAAAGATTGGAAAGGTGATAAAAATGAAGAGGTAAATTAGGAGTAATAGGTTCCAAAAAAGAAGAAAGAAAAAATAGTTCAGGTTTTGGATATGAAGACAGTGAGCATAAGGCAAGGGTATTATAACAGGTATTTGGTAAAGTGAAAAGGATTTCAACAAGAAAATAACACTTGGATTACAAAATGAGATCTAAAGAAGATTGACAAGGAAAAATGGAAGCAATACAATCAGGACAAGTCGTAGGGGTTGAGTTGTTTTCAACCAAAAGAAAATGATGCTAAAAAAATGTCAACCTTCTAGAAGCCATAACTTTTGACCTGTAGCTCTGTTTGAGCTCTTCCACATGCCAAAACGACCATATCAAAAAATTTAATGATATTTTTGAGAATTTATTTTGATATTTCTTGGAGGCCAAATGTGATCATCTAAGGGTCTGAAATTAATGTTTAATGATTTTTTTGAGAATTTTCTATTTTTCAAAATTCAATATTTTTAGAACTGGATGTCAACTTTAGTTTAATTTCATCCCATAGGCTAATTATATTATTTTGTGTATTTCAGAAGAATTTTAGATCCATGTGCACTTGTATGTGAAACTTACTATAAATAATGGCTGCTAAAAATAGATATTTTATTTAGATTTTATTATTTTTGAATTTTTATATGTCAACTCTAATTTCCAAGATGAGACTTATTTAAGAATGGTTTGGGTTTGTAATTATTTCAAGTCATTCAATATGAATTAGTTCTGAGTTATTGTTTCAGATCTTGATCTATTGGTAATTTTATTATCTTGATAGTTTTCGAGTTCATTACACAGGTCACTATAAATTTTAGATATGTCAAGATTCTTATTTGAGGAAGACTTTGAATTTAAGTAATTTTATTTGAGTTGTTTTTTATTTTTAATTATTTGTTTATTTATTTATTTTGGTAAAATTTTCTTATGCATAACCATGTAATTTTTCTTGTTATCACAATAATATTAGCGCTTCTGTTGCTTTAATTTAGTTGAGGAGATTGATTTCATTTGAGTTAAGCCGGCTGATACATTCTTTTTTAGTGATTTTGGGTTTCCATGCATTTGGTTAGTGAGAATATAGTAAAATGATTTTTTCATGTTACAAAATTTCAAGGTTTCCAAAAAATTTGGAAACCGGCAGTTTAGTAATTTTTTTTACCATTTGATATTTTCTTTAATAAGGTTGGTTAATTAATGATTACTTGAGTAAAGATGGGTAAACTACTATTCTTCTTGTTATTTATATATATATATATATATAAATAAATGTAAACTATTATTCTTCTTGTTATATATATATATAAACTACTATTCTTCTTGTTTTATATATATATATAAAACTCTCAAAACTATGGAAATTTGATAGTTTGGTATGACTTGCTTACTCTTGCAGGCTTTCAAATTGTGTAGGGGGCTCTCAAACTGTCATGCTATCCAAAAAGCTAATGTACATACTTAAACGTTTGGTAAGAAATTTATAAATTTGCCTACTACTTTTTTGATCTTCCATTCCCCCAGCAACGAAACGCATAACAAGTCAGACAACTGTAAAAATTATATATACATAACAAGGAAAATCTCCCTGGTTACATGAAATCTGCCGTGCGCATTAGTGTCAGTAGCTTTGCAGACAAAATAACTTTTTTTAGGTGCATCTGCCCTTCAAATCTCTAGCCTTGCAGATCAGCTAAAAAGTAAACGACCTTGTAGTTTTAAGATGCAGTCGCTCATAACATTTGCTTTAACTGTAATCTGATAGCTCAAGCCCTTGCATGAAGAAAATGAAGGTCATTGTTTAATTAACTCTTGCTTTTTGCATTGACTGGACTATACATATTTTATTTTGTGCTAATCTAAATGGATAATGGGCTCTTGGATTTGTTTTATTGCAGACGCTTGTGTTGAATGTGGGACTGCATTGTAGCGATTGCAAGAAAAATGTTTGTAGAGCTCTGCAGGAAGTGAAAGGTAGGCTACAAGTAATTTTATAAGAAGTTTATGCTTAGAACTAGCTCGGATAGATAAACTCAGGTCTAAATTTCTGTTGTAAACCCTTTTCAGGTTGAGAAGCAAGAGCTATGAATCGATAGAGATTGAGATTTTTTCTTTACCTCTGTATATCGTTGTATTGTTTTAGGGAAAAACTTGACCTACGGTCGCACTTGTCAAGAGTTAGGGAAGAGAGTAGCAATTAGGGTGTTTGTATTAGGTGTAATTCGTTGATAATCAATCAGTGGGTATTAATAACTAGAATTGTTGGTCCTGACATGTTAAAGTGTAATTGATTATTATATTGAAATGTTAAATAATTCACTACAGTTTCTCGATATCTATCCCGTAATTTATTTGTCTATTGGGAATGGTTGTTTTGGTTTATGTTTTATAAATTATTTTTGCTTCCAAACTTAACTTTCTCTTTCTACTTGGTAACCTCTTCTTTTATCGGAAAAGTTTAAAGGACATAATGTTTTTAAAGATATCTCTTTCTCCTAAAAATTAAGTTAATTATTGAAAAAAGTTATTAAAATCTTTATATTAGTAAATTTCAAAATTATATATATATAAATTTTAAAGTTATAAATATATATATATAAAATTAAATCCTTCCATAATTATATTATGGATGGTACATATTGATAAGTTTTGATAGAACTTTGCAGGAATTGAGTCCATTTATATGGATATAGTTCAAAGAAAATTAACTGTTACAGGTGATGTGGATGCTTCTGAGGCCCTGCAAAAATTAAGGAGTGTTAGAAAACATGCTGAATTTTGGGCTGGTAGTAGTTTTAACCCACATTTTCTCAAGAAAAAGCTAATAAAGGGAGTTATAGAAAGAACAAGCCTACTGGGTACATGTTGTTACTTTCTGAAATGATTCAAAGGTCAGGCTTATTCTTGTAAAAATTAATCTGAGACTTAATCTTGTAAAAATTAATTTGAGAATTTGAATATTAATAAAATGATAGTGTCTCTAATCATGAGATTTGGATTATAAACTCCCTGTTAAGTTCTTTTCGTGCAATTTTTATTATCTATAGGAAATACAATGTCGCCTACATCCTTGAAGTTTTAGACTCTGGAATGACTTTCCATCTATTTTCTATTTTTGAATTCAGAAAATATAATTATTTTCCGTGTATATTGTTTTATTGTGAAAGATTATCGGTTTGCAATGTATGGGTTTCAATTTATATGCTTATTATAAAATTTGGACAACAATCGATTACTTTATATTCATTTTATTCCTTCGTCTAATGGTGGTATTCTTGTTTAATTTGTACACAACAACATTTCAATTTTCATAGGTAACTGTTTTAAAAATTATATTTTTCTGAAGTGTAATTACAAATATTTTTAATTATCTCATTACATGATTTAACAATGTTTTGGTAGTTTTTTATTATTCTTTTGAAGACATATTATTAGTAT
This sequence comes from Torreya grandis, assembly GCA_037957365.1. Classification (NCBI taxonomy): domain Eukaryota; kingdom Viridiplantae; phylum Streptophyta; class Pinopsida; order Cupressales; family Taxaceae; genus Torreya; species Torreya grandis. The sequence goes on along the minus strand of JARHVA010008869.1, from coordinate 183,399 downwards.
ATATATGGGTTGTTGAGATGTGTTCAAACTTTTCTCTTCCCTTTAATTTTAATTTTTTAAGGTACTCAAGAAATTATAATTAGAAATATTTTTAATTTATTTTAGTAGTTCTTAATTATTAGTTGAAATTAGATATTATTAGTGTATATGTGAATTGTTGAGATGTATTCAAATTATTTTCTTTCCTTTTATTCTATCTTTTTTAAGGTACTCAGGGTTTATGTATAAAGCATAATTCATATTTCCAATTGTCTCAAAAGTGTGAATCATATTCATGGACTTTTTAATGATTCAAATCAAAAAATTATTAAAACATATAATTTCATATTAAATTAATTAGAAAACGACACATATCACATACATTAAATTTTTTATATTAATAAAATCATTTTTATGTATATGATATATTGTTTTTTATATTTTATTATTTAATTACTATAATTAAATGATGTTTAACAAAGAGCTCTCCCGTAAAAAGTGACCTCAAAATATATATTGTCTTCATTATATTTCAAACATTGTTTCCAATCTAAGAAAAGATAAAGAAACTATTGTAGGAGTTAGAGGAATCGAAAAGGAAAAAAATATAAAAAGGCTATTAAAACAAACACATCCATTAAATTCCTTCTGAAATCTATTTTTGATGCCTGAGGTATCGAAAATCCAAATGTTTTTTTAGAAATGTTAGTGGAGACTTAGGCAACGCAAGCACTTCAATTAAATTTATTTTTCCATGTTTTTTATGTTTCCATAACTACCACTTACTCGCTGAGAGGAAATCACTACCAAGGATCAGGGTTACAACTGCCTTGACATAGGCTACACATCTCTAAGTTTATATTTTAGTGCCACACAATCTATAAAATTCTACATCAGCTCTATGGAAAAATTAATCAAATATTGTAGAGTGGATATACAATAAAGCATCAACTAAGGGTGGCAAAGCAAAGATATTTGCTTGGGAGACCAGTCATTACATCAGTTTACTAGTATATATCATCTTTCACAAATGCAGCTTGCTCTCGTGATAGAGGAAATAACGTATCTAGGAGCTGTGAGAAACTAACAGTAGCTGGGAGCTCTGATCACAATTATTGGATGCAAACACAGAGGAAAAAAAAAAGGAAATACACAACAATTTAAACGTAAACATATAAATTGAAACATATGATTGTTTAATTATCATTGATTTTATATTGTCAAAACTAATACAATTTTCAAATCTTTTTTTTGCTAACATAGCTGCATTGTTCTATTTTCCTATATACATTTATCTACTAGTTACAAAGTAAAAGGAAAGACTGTGCTGCATATATACAACAATTTAAACATAAACACATAAATTAAAACACATAATTGTTTAATTATCATTGATCTTATATTGTCAAAACTAATACAATTTTCAAATCTTCTTTTACTAACAGAGCTGCATTGTTCTATTTTCCTATATACATTTATCTACTGATTACAAAATAAAAGGAAAGACTGTGCTGCATACATACATACATATATATATATATATATACATACATATATATATATATATATATATTGGTATATTATTTATAAAATAGATTATGGAATGGTGTAACATAGAAGTCTCCTGAAATATGTAGAAGGAAAGAGAGAAAATGAATCAATTCAGTTCGATGGACTCAGCTGGAGGCATATGAATAGCCTTAAGAAAATAAAGAAGTTTTAATGAAGAGTGTTGAGTTGTGGTAGTGACATGACATGAAGATTAAATATTCAGCTGAGTTAGAAAGTATGTCTACCAACACTACCCCTTAATCTTCACTACCATGTAAATCAATTATGCCCATGCACTCTCTAAGATGCTAAAAGATGCTCTTTATAAGAGGATTTATAAAAATGTTTGCTAGTTGTTCTTTAGACCTGCAAAACTCAAGACACATATTGCCATTTTTCACCAATTCATGAATGAAGTTATATCTAGTGTTTATATGCTTGACGTATTTATGAAACACATGATTTTTAAGCAATACAATGGCTAAACTATTCTCATAAAATATTTTTGTAGATTCTTCTTGAGTATGCCTCAAGTCTAAAAGTAATCCTTCCATCCAAACTGCCTAGCAAGCGGTTGATGTGGTTGTAACATATTCCACTTTGATTGATGAAAGTGTAACAATTGATTATTTGTTCAACACTCAAGAGATAACCTAATCCAAGATGAAAAACATATCCTAAAGTTATTTTTCTATTGTCTATGTTACTTCCCCAATGGGTATCCATATAACCAGTCAACTTGAAGTCATTTGATGATGTATATATGATCCCAAAATTCTTTGTTCCAGCTATGTATCTCATAATTATTGTCCTAACTTTCCAATGAGATTCTTTTATATTATCTATGAGTCTTTAGATAAGACTAACTCCATACATAATGTCTAGTCTTTTGGTGGTTAGATACATAAGGCTACCAACTAATCTCTTGAATAAAGTTGCATCAACACTAACACTTTTACCCTCAATAAGTTTTAAACCCATTGCAATCAGTGTAGGAGATGAATTAACATTCAAAATCTTGAACATTTTCAACAAATCATTAGCATACTTTGATTGACACATGAAAATTCTTTGCTTGGATTTGTTTACCTTTATGCCAAGAAAATATCTCATAGGTCTCAAATCAGTGATCTCAAATTTAGTTTTCATGGCTACCTTAAACGATTCAATTGAAAAAAAATTGGTAAAAAATAAGTAATCCACATACAAACAAACTATCAAAATTTATCCTTTGTCATTCAGTTTGACATACAAAGTTAGTTTATTTTCACATTTTCTAAATACATTGTTCATAAAATCTGAATATATTATGCTATACCAAGATCTACGAGCTTGTTTCAATCCATATAAGGCCTTTTTCAGCTTGTAGACCTTGTGCTCTTCTCCTTGAACTTCATAACTAGGTGGTTGTTTCATATAAACTTCCTCTTCTAAATAACCACTCAAGAATGTTGAATTAAAATCCATTTGAAAAACCTTCCAACTATTTTGAGCTACAATAGATAAAACCATTTTAATAGTGTCAAGTCTTGCTACATGTATAAATTCTTCATTGTAGTCTATGCCTAGCTATTATGTGAAGCCCTTAGCTACTAGTCTTGATTTATGTTTCTCAACTTTCCCATTTGCAATAAACTTTGTTTTGTAAACCCATTTTACTCCAATCACGTCCTTTCCTTTAGGAAGTTTTATAAGATCACAATTTTGATTCTTTTCAATTGAATAAATTTCTTCATTCATGGCTACAATCCAATTGTCATTTATAATTTCATCCTCAAAGTAAATTGGAATAGCTTTTTTTAGAAATTCAAAATCCAAATAGAAATCCATATTTTCAGCTTCTAGTGACTCTTCATAAATTTATTTTAG
>JARHVA010008869.1:140000-175000 GCA_037957365.1 Torreya grandis | reverse complement strand
GTATGTGATTGAAATCTAATTGAGAAAAAAATTACCTATTTGATTACCAATCTATTTCCTTTACAAGAAACACTTAATTTTCTAAAAATATTCTTGTAAGAAATCATGTTAACTCCTCCTCCTATTATGCTCCTCTAAAATCCTCATATGATAACATAACTAAATAACTAAATAACTTAGCTAACTTAGAGAATCATGTTTAGTCGTCCTCATAAAATCATTGTAATACAATTTAACTAAACTCAATAGTTAAATTATACTATGAAAACTAAACTAATGTATTTCAGTAATTTGCTTTAGATGTTTGTTTCTTTCTTTGTGACAAGGGAGTCATGGGTATTATTTATATTTATTGACAAATAATTATTCTATATTAAATAGATTTCAAAGGATATTGAGGGAAATCATGTTTGGAAAATACTTCTTAGACATTGAAAATTATTCATATTTATCTAAATGTTAGAAAGATATAGGATTCCACACTCTTATGATTATTTTTGGCCACCTCTTGCTTTTCGGGGGGTTCTTTCTTGACATATGGATTTGACTTAATTTTAAGGCAATAATCGTAAATCTTATTAATGGGATTTTAAAATTTGAAGCATACATTCAAGAGATTGGAGGAGTTGAACTTCTACGGGAAGTATTTAATCACTACTGAAAATCAATAAACTCTTTGAAATTACTTATCAAATCAACCCCAACACAAATATATTTAAATGTTTACTAAAAAAATATTAATCTTTATATTTATATATATATATATATATATATATATATATATATATAACGATAGTTTGAATTATCTCCACAATTTACGTCTTACTTAAGATATTATAATGTTTGGATCACATTCTTCAAGACAAAATGGATTTTTTTTTCATATAACAGTCAAATAGACGTTGCCTTTTTAAATTATAAAAAATGTCAGAAGAAATAAATAGGGTAAAAGATGGATTGATCAGTGGTCTACTCGAATAGAATATCGAAACATTGGGAGGCATGACGTCCTCAACAAATTATATATATATATATGTATGTATGTATGTATATATATGTATATGTATATATATATATGTATATATGTATATATGTATGTATATGTATATATATCTATATATATATATATATATATATATATATATATATATATATATATATATATATAGGTCTACTCGAATAGAATATCGAAACATTGGGAGGCATGACGTCTTCAACAAATTATATATATATATATATATATATATATATATATATATATATATATATATATATATATATATAAATTTAAAATTTAATAACGATAGCTTAAATTATCTCCACAATCTAGGTCTTACCTAAGATATTATAATGTTTAGATCACATTCTTCAAGACAAAATGGATTTTTTTTCATATAACAGTCAAATAGACGTTGCCTTTTTAAAATATAAAAAATGTCGGAAGAAATAAATAGGGTAAAAGATGGATTGATCAGTGGTCTACTCGAATAGAATATCGAAACATTGGGAGGCATGACGTCTTCAACAAATTTTAGATATGACAAGATGGTCAACTGAGGAAGACTCTGAATTTAAGTGATTTGATTCCATTTATTTTTTATTTTTATTTTTTTGAAATTTTCTTATGCATAACCATATAATTTCTCTAGTTATCACAATAATATTAGCGCAACAGAATTTCTGATTCTTCAAATTAGTTGAGTAGGTTGATTTCATTTGAGTTACGGCTGCTGATATATTCATTTTTAGTGATTTTGAGTTTCCACGATTTGGTAATTCATAATATACTAAAATGATTTTTTCATATTAGAAAATCTCATGTGTTGGCTTCCAAAATGTTTGGAAATCGACAGTTGTGTAATTTTTTTTTTACCATTTAATATTTACTTTCATAAATTTGGAAAATTAATGATTACTCAGAGTAAAGATCGGTAAACTACTATTCTTCTCCTTTTTTTTCTTTTCTTCTTTTTTCTTTTTTCTTTTTTTTAAGTATACGGTAATTAGCAGGCATTCAAATTGTATAGAGGGCTCTCAACTGTCATGCTATCCAAAAAACTAATTTACATACTTAACCGTTTGGTAAGAAACTTATAAATTTGTCTACTACTTTTTTGATCTTCTATTCTCCCAACAACCAAACGCATAATAAGTCAGACAACTGTACAAATATATATACATAACAAGGAGAACCTCCGTGGTTACATGAAATCTACCGTGCCCATTAGTATCAGTAGCTTTGCAGACAATTTTTTTTTTAAAGGTGCATCTGTCCTTCAAATCTCTAGCCTTGCATATCAGCTAAAAAGTAAACGACCTTGTAGTTTTAAGATGCAGTCGCTCATAACATTTGTTTTAACTGTAATCTCATGGCTCAAACACTTCCTTGCAGAAAATTAAGGTCATTGTTTAATTAACTCTGGCTCTTTGCATTGACTAGAATATACGTATTTTACTTTGTGCTAATCTAAATGCATAATGGGCTCTTGGATTTGTTTTCTTTCAGACGGTTGTGCTGAATGTGGGACTGCATTGCAAGAAAAAAGTTAGTAGAGCTTTGCAGGAAGTGAAAGCTAGGCTACAAGTAATTTTATAAGATGTTTATACTTAGAACTAGCTCAGACACATAAATTCAGGTCTAAATTTCTGTCGTAAACCCTTTTCAGGTTGAGAAGCAAGAGCTATGAATTTAGGATTTTTTTCTATACCTTTTTGTATCGTTGTACTGTCTTAGGGAAAAACTTGACCTAAAGTCGCACCTGTCAAGTGGTAGGGAAGAGAGGAACAGTCAGGGTGTTTGTATTAGGGGTAATTCGTGGACCATCAATCAGTCGGTATTAATATAAAGATATTTATGTCTAGAATTGTTGGTCCTGTTGTAATTGATTGTTATATTGAAATGTTAAATAATTCACTATAGTTTCTCAATATTTATCCCCTAATTTCTTTTTCTATTGGTAATGGCTTTTTTTGGTTTATATTTCATAACGTACTTTTTCTTCCAAACTTAACTTTCCCTTTCTACTTGGCAACCTCTTCTTTTATCGGAAAAGTTTTAAGGAGATAGCTTTTTAAAATATCCTTTCTCCCAATTCTTTGAAATTTAAGATCACTTTAATTATTGAAAAAAAATAGTTAAATTTTTATATTAGTAAATTTTAAAGCTAAATTTTTGTAAGTTAAATTTTTATAATTTAATTTGAAATTTATATATATATAATATTAAATCCTTCCATTTTATATTATGGGTGGTACAGATTGATAACTTTTGATAAAATTTTGTAGGTATTGAGTCTATTTATATGGATACAGGTCAAAGGAAATTAACTGTTACAAGTGATGTAGATGCTTCTGAGGTCTTGCAAAAAGTAAGGAGGGTTATAAAACACGCTGAATTTTGTGCTGGCAGCAATTTTTACCCATAAATCTCTCAAGTAAAAACTAACGAAGGGAGTTATAGCAAGAACAAACCTACTAGGTACATGTTGTTACTTTTTGAAAGCTTCAAAGATTAGGCTTAATCTTGTAAAAATTAATCTAAGAATTTGAATATTAATAAAATGATCATGTTTCCCATCATGAGATTTGGATTATCAATTCCCTATTAAATTCTTTCCATGCAATTTTTATTATCCATAGCAAAAACAATGTAGCCTACATCCTTGAAGTTTTAGAATCTGTAATAAACTTCTATCTATTTTTGAATTTAGTAATTGTAATTATTTTTCATGTATATTGTTTTGTTGTGAAAGATTATTGGTTCACAATTTATGGGTTTCGATTGATATGGTTATAAAAAAAAAATTAAAGAGCAATCAATTATTTTATATTCGTCTTATTCCTTGATTTAATGGTGGTATTCTTGTTTAGTTTGTACATAACAACATTTCAATTTTCACAAATAACTGTTTTTAAAATTATGCAATTAAAAATTATAATTAAAAATATTTTTAATTGTTAAATTATATGATTTAATAATGTTTTTGTATTGATTGACTATTAGTTGAAATTAAATATTATTGATATATATGTGGATTGTTGAGATGTATTCATACTCTTCTACTTCCCTTTATTCCATCTCTTTTTAAGTTGCTTGAGTTTTGTGTATGAAACATGATTCACATTTCTAATTCTCTTAAGAGTACTAGTTACACTTATGAATTCATTAATGAATCAATTCAAACACTCATTAAAACATATAATTTTATGTTAAACTAACCATTAAAAAAAAATTACATATTACATACCATTTATTTTTTTATATCAATAAAATCATTTTCATTTTTATAACATATTATTTTTTATATTTTATTATTTAAATATTTTAGTTAAATGATGCTTCAAAAGGAGCTCTTCCTAAAATGACTGCAAAATATATATTATTTTTATTATATTCCAAACATTGTTTCCTATCTAAGAAAAGATAAGGAAATTATTTAACGAATTAGAGGAATCGAAAAAGGCGAAAATATAGAAAGGATATTAAAGCAAACACAATCATTAAATTTATTTTGAAATCTATTTTCGAGGCTAGAGGTATCGAAAAGCTAAAAGAATTCACTAAATCTATTTTGGGTACTTAGGCTAGGCAAGCACATACATTAAATTTTTTTTGACATGTATTTTTGTTGGTTGCCACGACCACCACTTACTCGCTGAGAGGAAATCACTGCTAAGGATCAGGGTTACAATTGCCTTCACTTGGGCTACACATCTTTAGGCTTATACATTAGTTCCATGCAATCTATAAAATTCTCCGTCAGCTCTATGGAAAAATCAATCAGATATTGTAGAGTAGATATACTGCAAAACGTCAATTACGGGTGGGGAAGCGAAGATATTTATTACGGGAGACCAATCATTACATCAGTTTAACAGTATCTGTCATCTTTCATGAATGCGGCTTGCTCAGGAAATAACATATCTAGGAGCCCTCACTTAACGCTGTCAACATTTTGGGGCATGGTCTCTGTTACTGTTGAGCATGGATTTATGGGTTCTAATTCAGACCATTGTCACCAAATCTTGTATAATTAAAAATACATTTTTAGACTTCTATTATATCTGTATAAAAATTAATTAGTCATACTTTGTGTATTATACATGTATTATGATTATTAGTTGATTATAATCAATATTTGTATAACCATTTAGATGTAATCCATTTATCCATATTGAACTATTTTGAACTTGCATGGTCCTCTATGGTTTCCGAAAACCCATATTTTTACATCTATACAGTTAAATCTTATTCCATATATTGGCCAATCAAAATTTATCTTATTTTTTTGGAAGGTTAGTTGTAAGCTCAACTCTTAGATCCAATATCAGTAACTTTAATTTCTTTTTATTTATTGGATCTCAAACATTAAGTTATTATAAGAAAAATAAACATTATGTTTATTTTTAAAACATAAAAACTATAATTCATTAGGAGTTGGAGGTTGATTATCCTTTTTAATAGCTCCTATAAAATTATTGTGAAAACTTTGGCACTTTGCCTTCATCACATCCAACTTACAATCATTAGAATGGAAAAAACAAAAATAAAAATAAAAATTATATTAAAAGTCAATACATTATGAATAATATCATTATCTAATATGACATGGAATGATCCTACATCTCTCAACAGAGTACCATCTTCTTCAAAAATTCATTTTAAAATGCTTATGATTTGTTATCAAACAAAATGATCTAGCTTGATTTATTCGAGAAATAGAGCAACATTATATACAAACATTTTTACCAAAAATATGATAACCAACTAGTCGAGAAGGGAGGAATCTAGAAGATAGACAATCTAAAACAGAGAATAGTGCAATAGAATCGATTATACCTAATAACCTAAAAATAATGTAAAACAAAACTTATACGTTATGCTAACATTCCCCCCCTTATTACATTATTTTTACAAATGTACCCGTTAAACAACTAAAGTTTCACCTTTCCAAGGGATTTGGTGAGTATATCAGCGATTTACACATTTATTGGGTAGTAATGGAGCTGGATGTGGTGGTTTAAGACTTGATCTCGAATGTAGTGACAATAAACTTCAATGTGCTTGGTTCTTTCATTAAAAACAACATTCTTCACAAACTTCAACACACCTTGATTATTGTAATGACAGATAAGTGGCTTCTCTTCATTAATGCCCATATCAACAAGAATACAATGTAACCATATCACCTCGCACACAACTCCACATATGATGCAATACTTTGCCTCAGTGAATGAGAGAGAAAAAATAGTTTGCTTCTTACTGATCCACGATATTCGTCTAGATCTGAGGTGAAATATTTATCCAAAAATTGAATTTTAATCATCAACAGATTGGATGTAGTCTAAGTCAGTGTATCCCTAAAAGAAGAACTAAGTATTCTTCTTGTATTCTAGATCATACTCAAGTGTACCATAGACATATCTCAAAACATGATTTTCTACAACCCATTGACATTTCTTTGGCTCCTGTATGAATTTGGAAAGATAGCTCATAGTAAAACATATGTCTAGTCTAGTATAGGTCAAGTAGATGAGTATCCAAATGAGTTGTCTATAGAGAATTACATTGAATTGAGGTGAGTCTTAGAATAGAGAGAGTTTTAAACCTTTTTCCATTGGTGTTGAAATAGGTTTAAAATCTAACACTTTATACTTTTCTAGGAGTGTCTTTGTATAGTTTATCTGGGAGATAAAAATGTGATTATTTTTCTGCCATATCTCCAAGCCAAGACAATAATGGAGTAGCCCCAAATCAGTCATGTCAAAGGATATTTTGTGGTCATCATTTACAATATCAACTTGATCTTCTAAACTTCCAATGATCAAAAGATCATGTACATACAAAACAAGAATGTTTAGTTGTAACCTCAACTCTTAGATCCAATATGAGTAACTTTAATTTCTTTTTATTTATTTGATCTCAAACATTAAGTTATTATAAGAAAAATAAACATTATGTTTATTTTTGAAATATAAAAACTATAATTCATTATGAGTTGGAGGTTGATTATCCTTTTTAATAGCTCCTATAAAATTATTGTGAAAACTTTGCCACTTTGCCTTCATCACATCCAACCTACAATCATTAGAATGGAAAAAAAATATATATTAAAAGTCAATACATTATGAATAATATCATTATCTAATATGACATGGAATGATCCCACATCTCTCAATAGAGTACCATCTTCTTAAAAAATTCATTTAAAAATACTTATGATTTGTTATCAAACAAAATGATCTAGCTTGATTTATTTGAGAAACAGAGCAACATTATATACAAACATTTTTACCAAAAATATGATAACCAACTAGTCAAGAAGGGAGGAATCTAGAAGATAGACAATCTAAAATAGAGAATAGTGCAATAAAATCGGTTATACCTAATAACCTAAAAATAATCTAAAACAAAACTTATATGCTATGCTAACATTGCCCCCTTATTACATTATTTTTACAAATGTACCTGTTAAACAACTAAAATTTCACCTTTCCAAGGGATTTGGTGAGTATATCAGCTATTTACGCATCTATTGGGTAGTAATGGAGCTAGATGTGGTGGTTTAAAACTTAGTCTCAAATGTAGTGACATTCAACTTCAATGTGCTTGGTTCTTCCATTAAAATCAACATTCTTCACAAACTTCAACACAACCTAATTATTGTAATGATAGATAGGTTGCTTCTCTTCATTAATGCCCATATCAGCAAGAATGCAATGTAACCATATCACCTTGCACACAACTCCACATATGGTGCAATACTTTGCCTCAGTGGATGAGAGAGAAAAAATTGTTTGCTTCTTACTGATCCACGATATCGGTCTAGATCTGAGGTGAAATATTTATCCAAATATTGACTTTTAATCATCAATAGATTGGATGTAGTCTAAGTCAGTGTATCCCTAAAAGAAGAACTAAGTATTCTTCTTGTATTTTAGACCATACTCAAGTGTACCATAGACATATCTCAAAACATGATTTTCTACAACCCATTGACATTTCTTTAGCTCCTGCATGAATTTGGAAAGATAGCTCACATCAAAACATATGCCTAGTCTAGTATAGGTCAAGTAGATGAGACTCCAAATGAGTTGTCTATAGAGAATTACATCGAATTGAGGTGAGTCTTGGAATAGAGAGAGTTTTAAACCTTTCTCCATTGGTGTTGAAATAGGTTTAAAATCTAACATTTAATACTTTTCTAGGAGTGTCTTTGTATAGTTTATCTGGGAGATAAAAATGTGATTATTTTTCTACCATATCTCCAATCCAAGACAATAATGGAGTAGCCCCAAATCAGTCATGTCAAAGGATATTTTTAGGTCATCATTTACAATATCAACTTGATCTTCTAAACTTCCAATGATCAAAAGATCATCTACATACAAAACAAGAATGATGATTTCTATCCATACCTTACTTATGTATAATTTTGAATCCAAGGGGCTATGAGAAAAACCATGCTACAAAAGGTGACCATTTTTTTTCATGGACCATGCCTTGTTGTTTGTTTCAGTCTATACAATGATTTGATGAGATGACATGCCTTTTTAGGATTTTTTTCATCAACAAATCCTTTTGATTGGGTCATGTACACTTTTTCTTTGATATCACCATTTAGAAAGCACTCTTCACATCCATCTACTAAAGTTTCCATCCATTATGTGCTACTAGTGTGCAAACAACTCTAATGGTCTTGATATTCGCAATGGGTGAAAAATTCTCTTCATAGTGAATGCTTTCTTTCTAAGCATATCTCTTTGCTACAAGTCATGCTTTGTGCTTATCTATGGATCCGTCTACCTTTTATTTAATTTTGAAAACCCATTTGTAGCCTATGGGTTTATTTCCTGTAGGTAGGTCGACAAGTTCCCAAGTTTGTTTCTACATGAGTGAGTCATACTCAACATCTATTAGTTTATTCCACTAAGATTAACTTAATACTTCTTAAACATTATCAGGTTCAGAGCTATCAACTACTATACTCATGATTATAAAATTTACCTCATTTCTTGTTTGAATCCTTATTTTAACTTTGATGAAGTATTCTAGGGAGATTGCACATGGGAGTCTTTGATGGTGCTTTGTAGCAACTTCGAATGGGAGATCTGTTACTGATGTGAATAACTACTTTATTGATGTGACGAAATTACATCTTCTAATTATCCAAGATCAAAATATATCCCCCCTTGCATCTCATCTTTGCTATGAGAAGCCTACTCATCATCTGACTTAAAGAGTAATTAGTGAGAGGTGCTTAGTGTTGATTCTTCTTTTTGCATCACTAAATCAAAGGATGACTTATCACAAACTACATCTAAACTTTCATAGACTTTTTTCATCTCAAGATCCTTGAGACAACATGATTTTGAGGTATTTCTAAAGCCCAATAAGATGCACAGGAGTGTTTTTGGCTCAAATTTCTTCCTCTTTTGAGCTAAGACATGCATATATATTGTGCAATCGAACACTCATAGATAAAAAATTGAAAGCTTTTTACCACTCCATACCTCTTCTATAGTTTTATCCTTTAGAATCTTTATTGGTGCTCTATTGAGAAGATACACAGTTATTTGGACTACTTCCACCCAATATCATTTCAACAAATTTGTTGTTGACAACTTGTAGCGAGCCATTTTCATTACTATGCAATTGTGTCACTCAACAATGCCATTTTGCTGGGGCATGTAGGGAGTAGTTAAATTTTGTTTGATGCCGTGTTGGTTTAGGAATGCCAATAAATTATTTGATGTGAATACCCCATTGATCTGAGCAGAGTTGAAGAAGAGGTTGTCTGGTCTCCATCACAACATGTTGGTAGAAGACCTAGAAATTATGAAAGGCCTCACTCTTCTACTTTAGGAAAAATACCCATGTCTTCTAAAAGTAGTCATCCAAAAATAGTTATAAGTACTTGTATCTCAAAAAAAGTAGGTAATAGTCTTTTCAGATCAATATGGACAACCTTCAAATGTTTCTTGGCATGAAAGATGATTGTTTTGAACAGATCCCTGTATTGTTTACTTGTAAGACATCTAGGGCAAATAAGTAAAGAAATGGACAGCTTGGGAATTCCATGTACCATCCCTTTTAAACTCAACTAGTACAAAGATCCATTAGACAACTGACCATAATGGTAGTGCTAGAGAGCAATAGATTCCACCATAGAGGAAGATAAAGCAATTTCAAAAGATGAAACAACATCTAAAGCAAATAATTTATCTTTCAAAATTGCTTTAGTAAGAATCGTACCTTTTCATGACATCAATCAGGATTTGATGTCTTTATCAACTAGAAACTCCACTTCAAATGATGATACAAAAGCTAATTGAATGATAAGAGGTTAAATGTCAATCCAGTAACATATAGTACCGTTGCAAGTGTACATTTTCATGTTCTGAGAGGAATGACAACTTGGCCTATTCCTTATACAACATAATCTCTATCAATGGTGATATTTTTATAGAGGATTACAAATCAAGTTAGTCAAACATTAGTCCATAAATAATGAAAAATGCATAACGAACTAACTAACTAACCCTATCTATTCCTATAGGAATTACAAAGGATAAAAAGAAAAAAAAGAAAGAAAGAAACATTATATTACCTTCTTAAATGGATTCACCATACCTATGTGGCTCTAAAATGTGTTATCCCTCGATCAAGCATCCTTGTCTTTGCCAAAAATGGTGGCAAACTCCTACAATGTATCAAGAACACTCCATAAAACCTAGGCTCATGATTCCAAATCACTAAACTAGTCTATCAATGAAGCTTGAAAACAAATTCAATTATCAAATTTAAAAGATTGTGGAAAAAGTTTAACATTATAACTTTGCAATATTCAAGCTTAAAATTCATTTCCATGTCCTCTCTATTTATAGATTATTGAGATTGGTTAGGATCAATCATGACCGTTCATCTCAAGATTGAGATGTGTGGCCATAGATAATCTGAATATTTGGAATTAAACCAATAATTGTCTTCATCATGACCTTGGAATAAAGGGCATTGAAGAGCCATGGGAGGCATTAACTAGGCATGGGTGACCCATAATCTTGATATTTGTGGCATTTATGGCCTAGGGATGTCTTTTTAGGAAATGATGTCACCTAATGATATAGTTAATAGGAATAAAATTTAAAAATAAATATTCAACAACTCTCATGTAAAATACACTTAAGCTCTTGATTTGGATTAAGTAACCTTAAATAAGGTTAATCAACATTTGTGCAATTATTTGAAAATTAGCCCTCAATTAATCAAAATGGTTAGAAAGTCATATTACTGAGTTGTGATTTGACTCAAGAAGAATTAGAAGGTAAAGTTAGATATAATGAAACCATATTTCCATTTAGGGTGTTCCCAACATAAAATAACAAAGCTACATGGCATGTACTGATGAATTTACAAGAAACAAGTGATCTAGAGCACAAAAGGTGAAATCATCATTTTGACTCGAATGAATTGATCAAATTTATCTAACCCATAAATTATATTGCCCAATTTAGGGATACTTTGACCTAAATTGGCACTTGTAAATGATAAGTTTGAACTATTTAGCATGTTTTATGGTTTTCGACCTAAAATGTGCATTTGAGTGCAATTTGAGTAAGATTGACAATTTTGACACAAATGGTATTAAGAATTGGATGTCTACATTTTGCCCCTATTTGAGAAGGTGTAGAAACACAATTCGGTGAAGTAATGTCTTTTAGAATAAAAGAGTTGTCAAGAAGAAATTGTAACAAACCCATGATACCCCCTCGAGAGGACATACTTGGATGAAAGAGAAGGATGGACTCTTGAAAAGAGAGAGAAAGTGAGGTTAAACCATGGAATAGATCACATCCAGATAGGTTAATGATTGTAGATGTGATTACCATAAATGAAAAAAATATAATGAGAGTTATAATAGGCCCCAAAGATAGGGGGTATGGGAAAGATATAGTCCATAAATGTAAGAGACACATTATAAATGTACCCAATTTGAGAGTACAAGTTGCGTGCTTATGGCATTGATCAATCTTGAGACAAGTTGCACAATAAAATATTTCCATCATGGGCATTAGTATGGAGAGCTTGGAATTAGAGGAAAAGAGAGAGTGTTCTTCTTTAAGAAGGGAAGCACCACTAGAATAGGGTCACTAAAGAGAAGATAATAAGTGGCACTCCAGTAAAGCAAATGTGATCATGATAAAATAATTTTGCCCCAATAGGGCAAATATTGATCATTAGTAAAGAATATATAATGATTTGGCCCCTTTAGAGCTGATTGTTTCATACATGGTTCAAATGTTGGGCCCCAACATGGGAAATTAACAAGCAAAAATAGCTCTAGGATATGACCAAAAAGATAGGTTAAAGTGATCAGGCGTAAACATACATACGATGGTGTAATGGCTTTGAAAGCCATATAAAACCAAACATATGAGAATGCACAAAGTGATGAGAAAGATGAAAATAAGAATGGAGATAGTCAAATTGACCTCAATAGAAATTGAGTATTTCTTACATAGTTCCATGGACTCATGTTCCAACATGAACTTCAGGCCAATGTAGTTCACCCAAGTTTGGGAGAGAATGGAATGAGGAATGATGAAAATGACAAAGAATTGATTAAACTTATAAGGTATGTAAAGAGATGAACATCTAATCATAGACAAAGAAGCCTGAAATGCATGCTACTTAGAATACCAATTCCATATGATGAGCCTAGGTTTTACAAAGTGTTTTTGAGAATTGTTTATTGGAACTGAAGTTGACGTTAAGACTTTCAGACTTTAGCACAATGTGTTTGATATATAAAATTAAATTAGGCATCATAAGTATGAATATCTTAGAATGACATGAGATTTCAATTGCGTTGAGCCAGTTGAAATGTTAATACTTATAACTAATGATAATAGAAAAACAATTACCAAAACTAGAGTTACAATAATTTACATTTGAACAAAAAAGAAAAAAAAAGAAAAAGATAAACATAAGTGAACATATCTTGAAATCAAGATATGATCTTAAGTAGGAACAAAATGTTTAAAAACATAAAGCAAGAACTTCTTAATGACATGAGACCAATATATGAATAATCAAGATCTATGTGGACCATCAAGGCATTCTTGAACACAAAAAAGCAAAATCAAACAGAAAAACAAGACACCAACAACAATCAAATAAATAAAAATGGTCTAAGAACAAATTAATAACATATGATCAAAATATAAATAACCGAGAGCCATGTGAATTATCAAGATGTTTTGAAACATAAAAGAGATAAGAAAAAAATAATCAAAGAAACATAAGACCAAGATGAGATAAGAAGTAATAAAAAGAAAAAAGGAGAAGAAATAAAAGAGGAGGTGTAAAAGTACAACAAAAAAACCAAGAAAACAAAACAAAACACCAAGAAAACTCAAATAAACACACAAACAAAAACTAAGCTAGTGCAATTTAAAGACAAATATTCATGCATGTGCGGTAGAGGTGTAACTTTCCACCACATCATAACAAATAATAATGATATGATAATTAGTCCCTAATTAGAGAGGAACAATGTAAGAATAAATGGGGAAAGAGAAGAAAGGGAAGGGGTTAGCTGAGCTGACTCTAGATGTATAAGACAAGTGGATGCTGCCTACATAGTTCTATGGATGCATGTTCCAACATGAACTTCACGCCAAATGTAGTTCTCCTAGGAAATGGGATAGAAGAAAAATGATGATCAGACCGGCATGATTAATGTTTAGAAGAAATGGAAGACATGAAAAATAAATGAGAATGGTCTAGAAAATAAGAAGCTAATGAGATGAGAAAGAAAAACCTTTGAAAATGACAAGTGTGTGTGACAAGATAAAATAAACTAGTGTTTACGTGCTTACAAAATAATAAGAGCGTAACATGGTGGAATGATAATATAAAAATATATATATAAATGTGAGACAATGTTTTTGTTCTTTTGTGGATCATGTTTTGATGTTTTTGGTATTTTCAAATAATTTCTAATGTTTTTTGGTGTTTTTGGGATAACATATGCACAAGGTGGGACCATCTAATCAAGGAATGTGCATCCTGAGAGTAGAGGTTCCAATAAGATAGCTAAGTTGGATGCAATGGCCCATGCTCTCAAATTGGTGAGAGCAAAGATCTTGATAAAATAATAAAGAGCAACAAATGTGATATAAAATAATGTGCAACCTAAACTAAAAAAGAAGTATCGACATTCACCTATCTATGATAGTATATCAATGGTCTAGAATTGATAAGATGTTTCTATTTACGTGTTTGAAGCTGCACAATACTATCCTGGCTGAACTATTTGTAGAACTACTATTGAGAATATTCATAATGTTCATGAGACATAATCAAGATCATAATTGGTCAAGGGATGAAAAGTGTTCAAGATTATAACATATCTTAGACATAACAAAGAATATGCTTCTCAAAGAGATAAATCCGAAATGGGATGAAAAATATGTTTATAGTGCCAAGGATTCAAAATATTTTACTACCAGGAATCATGAAAGGTGGACCAAGGTAGTATAAAATGTGTTCAAGGTAAGATAAAAGGGTGGGATAAAATTAAAATATCACAAGTTGCCCCCAAGTCAAGGGTCTCATAGACAATGGTTCAAATTTGTTCACGTGTAGAACCTCTTAAGGTGTATGATGTTCATGGGCTCTAAAATTTCTTCACCATTTGGTTTAGCCAACCAATATTCTCCTAATCCATAGTTTGTTATGACAATATATGGTCCTAACTAATTAGGCTAAAACTTGCCATTCTTTTGGGTTTAAAATTCACATTCTTATGGTTCTCTTTTAAAACTAAGTCACCAATCTCAAATTCTCGAGGGTGAATGCATTTTTTTAGCTTCTCCACAATCTATTCTGATAGTCTTGCATGTTTTCTAGGGCATCCAAATGCATACCATCAAGAAGCTCTAGTTCATGCAGTTGTGAGGCTCTATAGTCTTCATTATGTTCCATGTGCTCCAGTGATATTATTAATGATGGGATCTCAATCTTGACCAGGATGATAGATTCAGTGCCAAAAATAAGTGAGTATGGAATAGCTCCAGTTAGGGTGCGATGGTTGGTTCTATAAGCCCAAAGGGCAAGAAAGAGTTGTAATGGATATTATTATGACCAAAATCATTGATAATATTATTTATGATGGATATAATGGTTTTATTTGACATCTCAACTTTTCCATTACCTTACAGGTTATATGGAGTGGATTTATTATGCCTGACCGTGAAATTTTCACAAAGAGATTTTACATCTTAGTTCCATATCTACCATTATCAGATATAATATGGGCTAGAATGCCATATCGATAGATGATATAGTAATGAATGAATTTGGATAGTTGTTTCCCAATAACATAAGTGAGAGGAATGGCCTTAATCCACTTAGTAAAGTAATCAGTTACAATCAAAATGTACTTATGGCCATTTGAAGACATTAGGTTAATTTTCCTAATGAGATCAAGACCCCATGTTGAGAATAGCCATGGTGTTGTGATCAACTACAATGGTAAGGAAGGTTCATGTATCAAGTTTCCATGCTACTAACAAGGAACACACTTATCTACATAATTACAAGCATCTATCTCAATTTTGTGCCAATAATAGCCTAATATGAGGAGTTTCTTTTCTAAGACTACACCATTGGTATGGGCCCCACACATTCCTTCATGAACTTCCTTTAGTGCCAATTTGGATTCTCCAAAATATAAACAATGAAGAAGCATTCCATCATAGCCTTTAAGATAAACCCTATTTCCAAGGAGGATATAACATGTTAATAAATGAAGGAATATTTTTTGTTGGTTGTTGGAAAGGTTGGCAGGAAATACATGGCTATGGAAATAGTTATAAAAATCTTGGTACCATGGTAGCTCAGGTGAGGGATTAGGATCAAAAATAGTGCATATCATCTCTAAATATGATAGAATATGTGCTAGGTGAAGAAGATTTCAATCAAGAACTGATAATCTTTAGCATTGTCATGCATTTGAATCATGGAACTAATTGTTGCCATGGCAGCAATAGATCTATTTTTGACTCATAGAACTAGCTCAAACTATAGAGATTTAAAATGTGTTTTGAGGTTATTGATAATTTGCTTGTAAGTAACAATATTATCATCCCTTGTTTGATACTGGTCAATTATCTAATTTATGATTATCTACAAAAATTCATAGACTTCTAAGATTTGAATATCCCACTGTATAGCAAGATGGATCCCTACAACCAATGCCTCATATTCAGTCATATTATTTATACACTAAAATTGTATATGGAATGTTAGGGAACTCTAACAAGATTGATTACCTTTGTATAAGCAACTAAACATGGAATTAAACTAGAAATAATAAGTAACTAGAATTCAAAAATAACAAAGAATAGGTGATACGAGAAACAATACAATCTATATTCAACTCATCCAAAAGGAAATACAATGAAGAAATCTCACTCTTTCCACACCTCTTGGGTGTCCAGTAATTCTCCCTCAAGAGTTCTCTCTCTCTCTCTCTCTCTCTCTCTCTCTCTCTCTCTCTCTCTCTCTCTCTCTCTCTCTCTCTCTCTCTCTCTCTCTCTCTCTCTCTCTCTCTCACACACACACACACACACACACACACACACACACACACACACACACACAAAATAAATTAAAACCAACTCAACACTGAGTTTTTCCCTCCAAGTGACAATCAACCCAATGGTTGTTGTTGCCTAATCTTTCAGTACTCCATAGATCTTGATCTTGCACCCTGCAGATCTAATTGGTCTTGCTTACATTGATTACAATACAACCCCATGGGTCTCTTAAATAGATCCCCAAGAAAACAATAATTAGAAACGTGGACTCAAGACATAAATTAGTCTTTACATGCAAACTCACTATTCATCTAAAATTAGAACAGTTATGGAAACACACAAGTGACCGACATCGATTCCTGTCTGACTGATGCCAGCCGACCATAACCAATGCCGATTACTGTGTAGATGGAGATGACCGACATCAATTGGCCTAACTGATGTCAGTTACTCTGTAACTCAGCAACTTCCACATTTACATCAGTGAAGCTTTTAGCTCCACAACTTAATAATCTCCCACTTGGAGATAAACAACTGCACCTCTACCTGTACAACAACATCCTCTAATTTGTTTCTGGCTTGTATCTCCATCTTCAAGTTCAGTCTTGAAGATCAACAAAATTTGAATGAAGATTCAACTTCTCCTTTGTTACCGACTTTATTAACATATCTATAGGGTTATTCTCCTTGCTAGCCACCATGACTGCAACAACCTTCTGCAACTCTGAAATCCAGCTAACCGTTGTTCCACCAATAGTGAACACATATCCTATGGTGTTTCCCCTACCATCCAAGTCACCTACCATCTCTGAATCTACATACCCATGTAGAGAAGTGTTTGACCCTACATAGCATAAATACCTACTGCTGGTCCCTCTCAGATATCTGAGAAGCCACTGAACTACTTTCCAGTGCTCCTTTCCTGGATTGACCATAAACTTGTTGAAAACTCCCACTGCTTGGGACATATCAGGTCTATTACATACCATGTACTCAACCTCATTATGTGATTTAGGACACTATTCATAGCTCAACTTAAACTGTCCAACCATAGGTGTGCTTACCGGTTTTGCATCCTGCATAACAAACCTGTCCAACACCTTATTCACATAATCCTCTTGAGACAAAATCAAATTGTGATTTTTCTTGTCTCTAGAAATACTCATGCCAAGGATTTCTTTTGCTCCCCCTAAATCCTTCCTAGCACATGTATGAGCTATTTCTACCTTTAGCTCAGTAATTCCCTGCATGTGTGACCCTATAACAAGCATCTACACTACATGTAGTAACAGGATAATGTAGCTATCATAATCCAACCTGGTAAAATAAACATAGTGATTACATTAACATTGACTAAAGCCATGCTTTGTCATAAACCTATCAAACTTCAAATACCACTGTCTTGGAGTTTGCTGAAGACCATATAACCTGGCCTTCTGTCTCACCTGTCCATTTTCTCCTTTCTTTAACCTGTAAATACAGTCATCTTTCAATGCTTTCTTTCCAGTTGTCAACTCAACCAAATCCCACATTTGGTTCTTTTCCAAGGAATCAATTTCCTCATTCATGCCATGCTCTCACTATTTCTTGGATTCTACCAGCATTGCCTCTTCAAAACTTCCTAGTTTTCCACCATCAGTGAGCAACAAGTAGTATAAAGAAGGGGAATAATGAATTTGAGGCTTACTTACCCTTTCAAACCTCCTCAAGTGCATTTGAGACTCCTTGAAAACTTACTGTGTACGCAAATTTCATTCTAATAGTGACCGATCCCGATCATCTCTCAATCTGCACTCAACCGATGTTAGTTCCATGTGACCAACCTGATCGACGTTAGTTCTCACCTGACTAACATCGGTTTCCACTAGCTTGACATCACCGACTTTGGTCTCCACTAGACTGACATCATTTCTTGCCTGATCTTCATCGGTTCTCACCTGATCGATGTCGATATCTATGTTTTCCTGTGAGTGATGATTTTTACTCGTGAGCTCATTCTAGATCATAACTTTGTCCAAATCAACATTGCTCTACTCAAAATTATTCAGCCTTTTAACCTGATCTCTGTCCATCATCTTCTCATTGAAAACTAAGGCTTTGCATGTCTTAATTTTGTCAAAAACATCAAATTTCCACTTTATTCAATAAACACATACCTTTCTTGTAGCATCATTAGAAACATAACACTGTGATCCTCCAATAAAAGATCCCTAAGCTGGTCCACACACCTTTATGTGAACAAGCTCCAACCTGTGCTTCTTCTTTGTTGACCCATTTGTGAGAAACCTCACTTTCTCATATTTCCCAAAAATACAATGCTTACAGAAATATCAATCCATGCTTTTTAAATCTGAAAGCTTACCTTTTGACTTAAGAACATCCATTCCCTTCTCACTCATGTGACCAAGCCTACAGTGCCACATCTTTGCATCTACATCTGAAGTAGATAAAACAGAAGGAGAATCAATAATACAAGTAGATAGATAAAGTGTACCTATTTTCTTACCTCTTGCTAATACAAGTGCACCCTTGGGAAACTTTTCAAGATTCCACTGTGAGAGTTATTGTGCAACCCTCATCACCCAACTTCCCTACAAAAATCAAATTCCTCTTCAGGATGGGCACATGCATGACATCTTTCAACACCCATGTGTTGTTAGTCTACAATTTTAGCTGCACTTTCCCTTTGCCAACAATTTGACAAGGCTCACCATCCCCTAAATAAGCTTTTCCAAAGTCTCCATGGACATAATCATGAAAAAATTCTCTATTTGGGGTTGCATGGAAAGAAGCACCAGAATCTAAAACCCATGATTTTACTTGACTATCCAAAGAAAATATGAGAGCATACTATGCAACAATACCTACATCTTTTGCTTCTTCATTACTTTCATGCTGATCTTCTTTCAACCAATAATCTTTCTTTGCATGTCCTTTCTTTCCACAATTCTAGCAGTTTATACTACCATACCTAGATTTGGATCTACCACCTATCTTTGACCTTGATCTCCTTTGCTTGCCCTTCTCTCTTTGCCTTCCCCTGATTTCAACACTTAAAGCATTTCTTGATGATTTCCCTGTGTTTTTCTTGGGAATTTCTTCATTCAAGATTACACTAACAACATCATCAACTTTCAAGATATTTGAAGAAGACACAGTATTACTAACTGCCATTACCATGCTATGCTAGCTCTCAGGTAAAGAGTATAAGATTAAGAGAGCCTTAATTTCATCATCAAAAACTATTTTGACTGAATTTAACTAGTTTACCAAACCATGGAAATCACTAAGATGACTATATACCAATCCACCTTCCAGTATTTTCAAATTAAATAATTACTTCATAAGAAATACCTTATTCGAAGCTGAGGGTTTTTCATATAAATTTTCCAAAAATTCCATTAACTCTAACATTGTCCTTGCCTGAGACAAGTTGGAAAACACAGAAGCTGCCAGGGTCAGCCTTATAGCTCCAAGAGCCTTTCTGTCAAGAACCTTCCATTCTTCATCTTGCATACATGTGGGCTTACATGAAAGCCCACCCAACTGTAAGTATAGATCTTTCTGATATAGATAATCCTCTATCTCCATGCTCCATAATTGATAATTCTTGCCATTGAATTTCTCTATTCTTAGCATACTTTCTTTTGCCATTACTTTACTCGCACTCAAACAGAAACCCCTATGAGTGACCTGTAATCAATAAACACTTAACACACTCTGATACTAAGGTGTTAGTGAACCAAGCTCTGATACCACTTGTTAGGTAACTCTAACAAGATTGATTACCTTTGTATAAGCAACTAAACACGAAATTAAACCAGAAGTAATAAGTAACTAGAATTCAGAAATAACAAAGAATAGGTGATACGAGAAACAATAAAATTTGTATTCAACTCATCCAGAAGGAAATCAAATGAAGAAATCTCACTCTTCCCACACCTCTTGGGTGTCAAGTAATTATCCCTCAAGAGTTCTCTCTCTCTCTCACACACACAATCAATTACAATCAACTCAACACTGAGTTGTTCCCTCTGAGTGATAATCAACCCAATGATTGTTGTTGCCTACTCTTTCAATACTCCACAGAGCTTCTTGATCTTGCACCCTACAGATCTAATTGGTCTTGCTTACATTGATTAAAATACAACCGCATGGGTCTCTTAAATATATCCCCAAGCAAAAAGTAATTAGAAACACAAACTCAAAATTTAAATTAGTCTTGACATGCAAACTCACTGTTCATCTAAAATTAGAACAGTTCTGGAAACACAAAGGTGACCGACGTCGGTTCCTATCTGACCGATGCCAGCTAACCATAACTAATGATGGTTATTGTGTAGTTAGAGATGACTGACATCGGTCAGCCTGACCGATGTCAGTTACTCTATAACTCAACAACCTCAACATTTGCATCAGTGAAGCTTTTAACTCCACAAGTTAACATGGAATTCTTTAGAGATCAAATCCCACTATGGTGTGATCAATAATATGCCAGCTCTAGACCCTTAGGATGTGAAGGATCCATTAAAATAGAGCATCATGATAGAATCATATGGAAGGTCAAAGTTTAGAGGTTGAGTGGTTGTAATAGGAGCTTTTACAAGTTTGTCAGCAAGAACTTGTCCTTTGATTGCCTTTTGATTCTAGTACTCAATATCAAACTCACTAAGGAGCATAATCCATTTAGCCATGTGTTCTTGAAGAGTTACTTTAGATAAAAGGAACTTGAGAGGATATACCTTGTTGATATCAATAGTTTTGTTATTTAGCATATAATGTCGCAATTTCTGAGTGGTGAACACCATAGCTAAAAATGCCTTCTCAATAGGCATACAATTATGTTCATAGGCTACCAATGTTTGGCTTAAATAACAAATAGTGTGTTCCTTACCATGATAATCATACTAAGCCAAAAGTGACCCTAGTGCATGTTCCATGGTTGATATATAAATAAGTAGTGGCTTTCCTTGTGTTGGAGGTCGTAAGACTAGTGGAATGGCCAAGTATGTTTTAAGATTTTCAAATGCTATCTGACAATCTTCATCCCACTAAAATTTTACCCCTTTCTTTAAGAGATGGGTAAATGGGTGGCACTTATTTGCCAATTGAGAAATGAACCTACATATAGAGTGGATCTTTCCTTGTAGACCTTGTAAAAGTTTGTGATTCTTTAGTGGAGGTATTTCCACAATAGCGTTAACCTTTGCAGGGTTGACTTTCATCCCTCATTGTGATACAATAAACCCTAGTAATTTTATTTGTGTGACTCTAAAGACACATTTCTTTGGATTCAAGTAGACTTTATATGCATGAAGCCTCTCAAATATCCTTCGTAAAATGTCAAGGTGTCTAGTGCTTGGTCTTGATTTTGCTAGTATATCATCAACATAGTCCTCTACAATGTCATGCATAATGTCATGGAAAATAATAGTCATTGCATGTTCATATGTGGCTCCAACATTATCCAAACCAAATGGCATGACTTTGTAATAAAATATCACCCACATATAGTCTTATGTTGATCTTTAGGGGATATCTTGATCTGATTATAAAAAAAAATCCATCCATTAAGGATAGCATCTCATACCCAGCAGTTGAGTTGATGATCATGTCGATGTTGGGCAGAGAAAAATCATCTTTGGGGCATGCTTTGTTAATATCAAAAAAATTAGTATGAACACATATGCCTGGGTTCTTTTTACTCACTGGTACTATGTTATAAACCCTTTCAGAGTAGTCCAGTGGTCTGATAAAATTGGCTCCTAACAAATTTTCTAAATCGGCCTTAACCAAAAAGGCGATACGAGGATGCATCTTTGTCAACTTTTGCTTAACTATTTTAGCACCAGGGTGAGCAACAAGACAATGCATAACTAAATCTAGGTCAAAGCCTAGCATGTTAGAGTATGCCCATGCAAAGATGTCTATACAGTCCTTAAGAATGGATATAATATTTTCACGTTCTACTTTAGTAAGGGAAGCTCCAAGATAAATTTTTTTGGGATCCTCATGGGTTCCAAAATTCACTTTTGTTATGATCTCCATAAGGAGTGTGGATCCATCTTCTAGAATTGTAGGCAATATATGGTCATGATCATTTTCCACTGATATATCCTCTTGTTGTTCTACCCAAATATCCAGATAATATGAAGAATTAGAATCTACCTTCTCAGGGAAAAGCCAATTGCCAAAAGCCTTTGAAAAATCAAGAGCAAGATGCTCAAATATTTGATGTTGTTATGAGGAGATGCTTGTATGAACTATGGAACTTAGGCTAGATGGGATTTCTATGTCCTGAGGGGATGAGCAAACTTTCCTTCCTGGGATTCCCTGAAATATGTTTTTACTCAAAAGCTTGTCTTTTTCTTTGGTTTTTGTCTGATCGACAAGTGCCTCAAAAAGGTTTTCACCTGAATATCTCTATGTTTGTTCTTTATTATGACCAATAAAATTTTCCCTCTCTCCAAAGTAGGTAGAATAATTCAATGAAAAATCAAAATCCTACTTATGATCACCAATTGGGAATGCATCTTGTAGGCTATTGTATTCTGCAATTGATTCTTCATTTTAAAACCCATCAAGGCATATAACCAAATTTTGCTTGTCCCAATCGATGAGTTCAAGATGGTAAATGTATAGGTTACCGTAAGGGTTTGATTCAAGATGGGAAATGCCAATGGTAAAGATATAATGTCCTAATTTAAGAATGGAATGACCACTAGGATGAGAAGCTCCAATAGGCATTATAGTCAAAATGTCATTTGAATCAAATAAATCTGAATTAGTAGGCTCATTAAAAAGGCTATAATGAGACATTGTGTCTGTGTTAGGAGTCTCATTACTAATCACTTCAAAAGAGTCACTATCAAATGTCATGAGGTCAACCTCTGGTGGTTTAAATCTGAGACCATGATTCTAATTGACAACTCCAACTGATAAGGGTTATAAAAGTCCTTACACCTATGGCACAATGCCTTTCTCTATATAGTCAAGATGATCCATTAACCTGTTAGGAATAGGATACTTTGGATTTTAAAAATAATCAGCAAGGCCTTCAGAACATAACCAAACTCCCTCGGTAAAAGCCTCTTGATCTTTATTTGGTGTAATTGCAGGTACAAAAACCACATGAGGTCTTGGTTGTTTCTTCTTTGGTTTCCAAATCTGAGCAGGTTTGTTAAGAGTTTTGGAAGTTTTAGGCTTACCAAATGTTTTAGGGGATTTTGGTAATTTTGTAATATGGAGGACATCCTTCAGAAGGTAGGTAGAAATGCCTATGTCTTTAATAATAACCTGTTTGGCTAGAGCTATAGAAAATGGATCGACCAAAGTGGAGGCCAAATCACTAGGGTCTATATAATTAAATGGAGATGGATTAGAAATGATGGCTTTGTTATTATTTGCAATGAATTTAGAACATGGGAAATAGTTAAAATTATGAAACTCTTTTTCAAGATGTTTGTAGTATTGATATGGTTGTTTATCAGTGGGAATAGTAACCTCGATCCCATCATGGGGAAACTTAAGGCATTGGTGAAGAATAGATGAAACTACATATACTTCATGGATCCAAGGATGACCAAGAAGTATGTTATAAGGAAGCTCAATATCCAAAATATGGAATAATGTGTGATGAGAAATAGACATAACCATGATTGGCAACCAAATTGTAGTAGATGACTCCCTCTCAACGTTATTATAAGCCTTGATTGTAATGGTTTCTAGTTGAATGTCTTTATCCATGTAACCCAATCATTGTACCAATTTAAAATATATGATGTTTAACGCTAAACCATTATCTATAAGAACCCACTTGATCTTGTGATCAAGTAATAATTATTTCAATGTATAGTGGGTTATTGTGGTTCGGGCTGAGGGTGGACATGTCTTTTTGATCAAATGTGATTTATCAAAATGAAGACAAGTGTCCAACTAGGTTCTAGAACTGATCAAGGTTTATATCATTAGGTTCAATAGAATCTTGAAAAAGTTTATTGAAGATGGTTCTACATATATTAGATGTCTACAAGAGTTCTAATATGGAAATTTGTGTAGGGATTTTATCTAATTCATCCATCAAAGTATAAGGCCTTTGAATTATGGATTGAACTATTTTAGTCTGTTTTGGGATAGTATATATCTGTGGAACCATTGGCAGAATGTTCTCATTAGGTTTTATTAAAGAAGTGAGTGAATGGCCCTAGATGGTAACTCACGGGCATCTAGTTGCAACTACACAACCTAGAGGTGACAAGGATTTATTATAATTAAGAGAGGTATACAAAGTGCCTTGAATGGCGACTGATGGGTGACTAACTATATTACTATAATTTTAGGTCAATGAGGATCCTTTGTAAATATAAGAAAGGTTCTATTGCTCAAGATTAGTAACTTGTGTCAATGGAGTAAAAACATGATGTGAACTTGACACGGTATTACTAGGGGGAGAGGGTGCTAACCCTATAATCATGGGTCCCATGTTACGAGGAACATGAGATTGGTTATGTGGTTTTATAGTAAAAATGGCAATGTGGTTTGTAGAAATACGTCCCATAGTATTATTATAGTCATAAGGTATGTTGTTATAAGCCACACTATTAGTATAGCCATTATGATCTCAATTTTGCTCATTATGATTTTGACCTTGTTATTTGTTTTGATTCTACCTTTGTCCTTGATTGTGACTATGTTGATTATTTCTTGGTGGTGGTGGATGATGTGAGGGAAAGAGGTCTTTGTAGATTCCCATAGCCTAATATGTGTCCTGATTAGGGGCCAACTTAATTTATAATTCACCACTTTCAATAATGTCCTTAATAATATGTTGTAATTTAATGCAATGATATGCACCATGACTACCAACACGATGAGTGTTACACTATTCATTCTCTTTGTACCAATCTAGTTTTGGTTGATCTTGAGGAAATGGCCTTGATACTAGCCATAAAATTAAATTCTCTGTAATGAGATTTTGTGACAATGTTTCAACTAATTATTCTAACTTGCTAAAAACACTAAAATTGTTATGAAATGTCCTTTATGGAGGTTGTCTCTACAAAGTAGGTAGTGGATTTGGGGGAGTTAATTATACATTTGAATGAGGCATAACCTGTACCATTTGTACATTTCTTGTTTTAATCACTCCATTTCTAACCATGCTCTTATTTTTGCTAAAGCCTTTAGGTTTATCCTGTATAACTGTTTGAATTGGTGATTTAGTTTGATTAGACACGTGACCTTGTGAAAAAATCTTAATAAGGCCCTTAGCAATAAGAGCCTTCTCAATTTTCACTCATTTGTCAATAATTTCTTCAAATGAGTTAGCATAAGCTAATCATAGATTATGCATAACTTTAGGATGCAAATTTTGTGTAAATATATCAACCGACTATTTGTCTATAAAATTATGTTGAAAGTGGCCTACAAATGCTCTCTACCTTTGTAGATATGCGGTGAAACATTAACCATCACTTTGCTTGGATTTTCATAAGTCAACAATGGTTAATTAATGTTCTATGTTATATGAGAAATAGTTAACAAACTTTTCTGATAAGTTGTTCCAATCTACAACTGATCCCTGGGGTAGTTTAAGTAGCCAATTAGGAGCTTGTCCCAAAAAACATTATAGAAATAGACATAATAAGTACTCGCTACTATAAGAAACCTCTTGACATAAGACAAATAATGCCTATATATGTTCACATGGATCTCCTTTTTCTTTTCACTTGTCAAATTTGGGTGCCTTAAAATGAGGTGGAAAAGGGTTTTGGAGAATAGATAAATCAAATGGATATGGGCATATCTCATTGAACTTATACTTTTTGACTCTATTATTCGTCTCTAATCTTTAAATAATTTCTTTAATAGAATTCCATTCTTACATTTTTAGTGAGTTTGTGGATTAAATAAAATGTTTTTGGGGTGGAATGTGCCCCTGGTTTCATTTTTATTGGGGTAGAATGTGACTCTAATTTTATTGTTGTTGGGGTGGAATGTGCCCCTGATTTTGTTGTTGGGGTGGAATGTGCCACTAGTTTTGTTACTGTTGGGGTGGAATGTGCTCCTAGTTTTTTGTGGATCTGTAGGGAGTGTATACCCTTTGATCCATGACATAGTTTTAATTTTCTCCTTGATTTGAGAAGATAGGCCATTAATTCTTGGATTGTAAACATTCCCTGAATTTGGTTGTTTCGTACTTTGTTGATTTTGGAAATTTCTATGTTTATTTACTAATATTTGGGTTGGTTGAAAAGAAATAGCCAAATTATCTTGATGTATTTCCTCAATTTGAACTAAATGTTTAGGTTTTTGAGTTTGTAAAGTAACAGGTGGTTCTTGATGATTGAAGAATGTATGTTCCGTGTCAAATGGAACACTTTATAAAGTCTATTGTTACTTTAACTCTTTATTTATATTACTTTGATCCACTATGGTAATGTCCTCATCTAATATTTGTTGCATACTTTCAACCATATTTCCTTTTTATTTCGAAGCATTATTGTGAATTGAAGTGGTAACTAGGGAGTTCATTAAGTTTGTGACAAGTTGATCTACATATCGTTGAATTATTATCTTGATCTTAGCTAGAAGATCCAGATTTATGGGTTTTGACTCTGTTTGTATTTATTTTTCTTTGTTATAGAAATAAGGTATGTCTATTCATGTAAAAGCTTGCTCTTGCCATCGTTGTTCTCCTTCTCTAACTAAGGTATGCATTTGTTTTGTAGGAAAGTCAGAGGGTAGTCTAGCACCTGATTTTATAAATCTAAGAAGGGCTTCATCTTGATCTTCTTGGTGTTGATATTCATTGTAATCATTTTTAGCTCCTACTACTTCAGGGATATCATAAAAAACAATGGGTTTATCTTTACCATCATACAATTGCTCATCTTCATAACTAAGGCCATAAGAAGCCCCACTACAAGTGAACCTTTGAGTCATGTCTAAATGAATGGTTATATGTGTTTTAATAACATTAGACCAATGCTTGGCAACTAAACAAAGCAGGATTTGGCTCTCTTTTAAACAAATAACCAAGGTACTAATGAGACTATAAGGGAGGGTGGTTTGAAACCATGCACAATTTATAAGATTTAGTTTACAAGTTTACTCAAACTTTGGTAAGGTTGAAATCATTTAGATCAGAAGAGGGTAAGGTAACACAAAGACCTAAAGTGAAAACTAGTACACCAAAGCCTAGATCATTATGATATACTTGCCTTATAAAAGCTAGTTTCAACTTTGACAAGTTGACCATATAAGTTTAGAGGAAAACTCTATGAATTACGAAGAAGATAAAATGGACTAAGCAACTCAAGATGTAAAAACACAAGTGAATAATTAAGTTTAAAGTTAGGAACAAATAGGCAATCAAACGTCACCACATGATTCTAGGAGGATAAAATATGTTCGAGGACTCAAAGCATGAGTAATACACAACATGACTTGATTCTACCAAGATGATAATGTGATTTTTAGTCTTAATAAATGACCTTCAATCCAAATTAAAATTTGAACCCAAGTTAGAACAAGCTTAGTGCACAAATGGTGAACCCACTTTGACACACCAACCCATATAACTTATAAATTTTCAATTTTGAATATGGATTATAAATGAAGGATTTAAACAAATTGGGTGAAAGATCTAGACTCAATTGGACAAAATGATTGTGCCAAAGTGGATGACATGATATAAAACTTTTGATAACAATTTGAACAAGTAAATGGTGAATTTTCCATTTGAACAGCATAACACCTCCCTTGCTCAAGAAAATTGAGGAGATTATGTTTTGGTTAAGTTCGTTGGGTAAACAAGTAGTTTTAGACACAAATCAAGACCAAGTAAGCTAATGACCAAAAGAAAATGTCTTAAGTCTAGACTAACAAGGTATGGCAAAGTGGGGTCCACTAAACTAGCAATTTTTTTATTGTTCTAGGGTTATCAATTGCATAATGACTTTCACATCAAATTATGTAGAGGATAAGCATGAAAATTCGGTGACCAAAGCATTGGCTAAGTGTAAAAGGGTCTAATCCTTTTTATAACCACTACATCCTACTGGTCACTTAGTTTAGTGTGATTTCAAAATATAAGTATGTCCTATGTGTAACTCTAATTAGGAGCTAAGTTACCCTAAAGAACTCGTGAGAGGTGATGAAGTCCCCCTTGCAAGCCAATTTTTCATAAAAATAAAGAAAGCATGAAATAGAAAGACTTTAGGGTCATTTTCAAGGCCACCCAAACTATGATGAGTTTTTAGGAAGTGCTTTAGATGACATTCTTTCTACACCTTAGACTAGACTATTTGCAATAGGAATGGCACTTTTGATTACAAGGGTTCCCTACAGGGGACAAATGAAATAGCATACATGCAACATCCCTCTTTTTGCCAAATAAAAATTAGATCAAGCAACTATTCAAGATAAAAAGGTTGGAAAGATGAGTCCATTTTTAAGCCCAAATGAAAATGAGTTGGTGTTCATTTGACCCCTTGGTCTTAGTTGTAACTATGAAAATATTCACCATAAACATCTAAATTCTTTTGTTAAACATCAAAACAAGGTTCTTAATTGATTTTTAAGCATGCAAAAGGCGATCTAAAACATATTTTTAGTAAATGTCAAGCTTGGTCTTGAAATAAAAATGTTATCATGTTCTTTAGCCTTGAAGCTCCCGTAGATTTGTAATAATATACTTTAAAAAAAGAGCTCTTGGGTTTGTGTTTTAAGAAAAACATAGTGACTGACATTGGTTTATATAATCGATGATAGTTACATTTTCTAACTGATGATTATCTAATTGACATCAATTATACCAATGTGACAGAAAAAAAGTATCCAATCGATGCCACTTTTAATAACCAACATCGGTTAAGCTATGAAATTGATGTCAATTTTACTAGTTAACATCGGTTACTCTGTAAACCTATGCCAAACAAAACTGGCAAAATAAAGTTAGAAAATAATTTTTCAAGTGTTGTAAGGGTCCAATTGAATATTTTAAAGCTAAAAAATGATCTTCTTTAGGTGTGAGCATCAGATGTGCCAAGATGTAGAGAGGATTAAAAATCAAGTTAGTCAAACATTAGTACATAAATAATGAAAAACACATAAAGAACTAACTAACTTGGCCTATTTATTCCTATGAAAATTATAAAAAATAGCAAAAAAAAGAAATGAAAGAAAGTAACATCATATTACCTTTCCAAATGGAGTCACCATAACTATGTGGATCAAAAACATGTTTTCCCTTGATCAAGCATCCTTGTCTTTGTCAACAATGGTGGCAAACTCCTCCAATGTCTCAAGAACATTCCATAAAACCTAGGCTCATGATTCTAAATCACTAAACTAGCCCATCAATGAAGCTTGAAAATAAAATGAATGATCAAATGCAAAGGATTGTGGAAACAATTTAACACTATAACTTTGCAATATTCAAGCTTAAAATTCATGTCCATTGCCTCTCTACTTACAGATTTTTTAGATTGGTTAGAGTCAACCATGACCATCCATCTCAAGCTTGAGATGTGTGGCCATGGATAATCCTAATGTTTAGAATTAAATATATAATTATCTTCATGATGACCTTAGAAGAAGGGGCATTGAAGAGCCATGGGAGGTATTAACTAGGCATGGGTGACCTATAACCCTAATATTTGTGGCATTTATGGCTTAGATATATCTTTCTAAGAAATGATATCACTTGATGATACAAATAATAGAAATCAATTTTCTAAAAAAATATTCAACAACTCTCATGAAAAATCCACTTAAGCTCTTGATTTGGATTAATTAGACTTAAAAAAGGTTAATCAAGATTTGTGCAATTATTTGAAAATTGGCCTTCAATTAATCAAATGATCAGCAAGTCATTTTACTGACTTGTAATTTGATTTAGAAACAATTAGAAGGTGATGTTAGATGCGCTGGAACTGTATTTCCATTTAAGATGTTTTGAGCACAAAATAACAAAGGTATGTGGTGGTTACCAATGAATTTATGAGAAAAGAGTGATCTAGAGCATAAAAGTTGAAATCATCATTTTGACGTGAAATAAATTGATCAAAGTTAGCTGACCCATAAATTACATTGCCCAATTTAGGGATACTTTAACCTAAATTGGACTTCTAAATGACAAGTTCAAACCATTTAGTGCATTTTATGGATTTTGACCTAAAATGTGCATTTGAGTGCAATTCGTGTAAGATTGAGAGTTTCAACACAAATAGTGTCAATAATTTGATGTCTACAATCTTAACCCAATCTCGAATGGGTTCATCTATCGATAAATCAAATAGCTTCCTATTGCCTGCCATGTGTTTAGTGGCCCCTGAGTCTATCAACTAAATATTCCTTATAGATTGTAAGGTTTGGGAGACTAGCATTAAGTTCTT
This sequence comes from Torreya grandis, assembly GCA_037957365.1. Lineage (NCBI taxonomy): Eukaryota > Viridiplantae > Streptophyta > Pinopsida > Cupressales > Taxaceae > Torreya > Torreya grandis. The sequence continues at coordinate 143,996 of JARHVA010008869.1, read as the reverse complement.
ATGTGCACTATAATTATCTTCTTCAGGCGTATCCTCATCAGATCCATCATCTTGTTGAGCTGTAAGATGTTCCTTTTGCTTCCACCAATGGGGACATCTTTTCAATTTTTGAGAATCATCATGCACTGATGTGCTTTCTTTACTACAAGACCATTGTTTCAGGCCATTACACCAGCATTTGTCCATGTCATGAGTGTTGGTTTGACAGATGTGACACCATCTCTTTGAATTTTGTGATTTCTAATGATGTGAAGATTGTTATTTTTACTGTTTCTATGGTTGTTTCTCTAGAGGTTCCTTGTAAGACTTTTAACCTCATTGCTACTTCGAGACAAGAGCTTTGTCTTACAACTCATCCTAGACTGAATTGATGGCTGCTTCTTATTGCAACAGGTTCACGAGCGCTTCGAATGACACTTTCATCCTAGGAGACATTTAGCGTCGTGATGAAAACCATGAAATGGGAAGGGAATGCTCTTGAGGTGATTGGGACCAATGTTCTGTCATCTACCATCTCACTGAGTGCTAACAGTTTCATTCACATCTTAGCCACCTGATGTAAGAATTCCTCATCTTTCTCATCGAACTCCATAGACAGAGTGTGAAGTCTCAACCATAGATGGAGAATCATTGTCTTATTTTTTGCCTCATAGAGGTTGTTAATCTATCCCACACTATATTTGCTTTGTTTGCATCCTTGACATGTGGTTGCATGTCATTAGTGATGCTTAACATAATCAACATCAAGGCTTTAACATTATCTATTTCATTTTATGTGAGTGGATAAAGATTTGTAGGAACTAGCACAATCCCTTTCACGATGCCCCATAGTGCTTTAAACTAAAGGATGGTGCACATCTTCGTTTTCCAAGTGACATATATTAGACCTTTGAAAACTTGGGTGTTGAATATAATTAATTTTGGAGCAAACATTGTAAAGGAAAACAAAACATTTTATGTCTATGAGGGAAAATTACAAGTCTTTTTACTCACTGGCATGAGAATTGAGTTTGAAGATGAGCACGATAATTGCATGCTGAGAGACAAGGATGCTTGCTAGGGAATTCAACCTTGTCTTCGCAATCTGCATTGTGTCTGGGTTTGATTTCTGCTTGTATTCTCCTTGATTGGCCATGCACGTCGAATAAGATATATTTGAGAAATCCCTTGCAAATTAACTCATTGAATTGAAGGTTGCCGATGTCATGAAGGGCTTCTAACAAGGCAAGGTAGAAACTAGATCTCTCCTGTGTGTCACAACGGTTTTCCACATCCTATGAGTCTTGTTGGTGGCTTTTGGTAGTCCCAACACTATCCTTCATGCTGGACATACGCAATGGTTTTCACCCAATACGTCTCAGGGCTGTTTTGACCACTTTGTCCTCTTTCTTATCATCAGTGAAAGCTTCTGACAAAGGGACAAATTTGTGTTTTCCCTAACAGAGGGAATGATTTCTGTTGCACTAGATTGCACTGGACTCTATCATTGACTCGCAGTTTACCCCACTACAGGAGGATTTGATCACGGCTCGTCGTCCCTTCAATGGCACTGACTGTCTATGTGCTCCTACCATTGCTACATCTATTTCTATGTCATGTAGTTAATAATCTGAGTCATGTTGCCACAGGCCCTGACTCTATGGCTACTGCATGCTATACAGCTTCTACGTCGATAAGACTTTGAAAGCTTAGGCTTCCACTACAGGCTTCCACAGTAATTCTCCCCATTGCTAACACCCATTTTGTGCATTGTTCACCAGAACCACACTCCCCTTCATAGCTTCTCCTTCCCCTGCCACCACGTTCAGCTTTGCCAACAAGCTGTGCCAGTCACGCGGGTTCTTCAAATCCTTCAAATATAGTTATTTGCATGTATCGATCTCATCCGTAGATTTCAAAAAACGGCTCTATGATGTTCACGACGTACAGACACCAATGCATTGAACATGCATCACTATATTCTGTGCATTCGCTACATAGGTTGCGGGTCCTTCTTGGCTCACTAAAGTCAACGATTCTCCACAGTTGGTAGACAGGTTGCACAGGCCGTAGGTTTTCTCAGCTTTGCGTTGCATGTCACGATTCTCCTTCTGACTTCACCAATTTCTGAAAATGTTGCACCGTGTTTCTCTGCTCACTCCACGAACAAAAACAGTCTTCTACGCTGCATATCTTAGGCTTTTTAAACACTCCAGGGTTTTCTTCAAGTTTTCTACGCAGTCTTCTACTGTCGTACAAATTTGGTTGCTACGCTACAAATTCTGCTAGTATTCGATGACCAGGTTGTAACTTGGGTCTAATACAAGATTGTTATCAAACAAAATGAACTGGATTAATTTATTCGAGAAATGGAGCAGCATTATATACAAACCTATTTACCAAAAATATGGTAACCAACTACCTGGGAAAGGAGGAATCTAGAAGATAGACAATCTAAAACAGAGATTGGTGCAACAGAATCGGTCATACCTAATAACCTAAAAGTAATGTAAAACAAAACTTATACGCTATGCTAACATGATTGTATTGAGTGGCCTTTCTTCCTTATCAAGCTTCATTTTGAAACTATTTTATTATAGCTGTTGAGATTGTTTTCTTAAAAAAATCAATTTGTTTCACCATCAATTGCTTCTCGCTCTCTCTGTGTGGGGGTGGGGAAAGGTTTTCCTATTGCTCCAATGGTGTATGTTCTTACCGCTTAAGGTTTTGGCTATTTTCTCACTCACAAAGCTAGTCGTGCCCTAGTTTGAGGATTTAAACTTCCCTACTACACCACTCAATTAGTTAAAGGGAATTTCAGAGATTATTATTATCTTACACTAGTAAACCAAAAGGCCTATTTTACATTTGCATTGTGTTTCCTTGACAATTTCGAGAAAGATTTTAAGTCTAGTCTTAAATGGTCCAAAATTAAAGCTATAGATAGAATATTATGCCTTTGCCAAATTGGATCAAATGATTTGAGTGGATGTGGATCAAAATGGTTGGAAACTTCATGTCTATTGGAATTTATTTTACCTTTGATTGATCTCCTACTGAGTTATGGAAGTATGTGATTGAAATTTAGTGGAGAAAAAAAAATACCTACTTGATTACCAATCTTATTTTCTTGGTAGGAAACACTTAGTTTTCTAAAAATATTCTTGTAGGCACTCATGTTTACTCCTCCTATTATGCTCCTCTAAAATCCTCATATTATAACTTAGCTAAATTAAACACTCATGTTTAGTCCTCCTCTTATTATGCTCCTCAAATCCACTTATTATAACTTAGCCAAAATCCTTGTATTATAATTTACCTACATTCCATAGCTAAATTATGCTATGCAAACAAAACTAATGGCTTTCACTAATTTGCTTTGGATGTTTGTTACATTATTTGTGACAAGGGAGTCATGGATATTATTTATATTTATTGACAAATAATTATTCTATATCAAATGGATATCAAAGGATATTGAGAGAAACAATGTTTGGAAAATACTTCTTAGACATTGAAAATTATCCATATTTCTATAATATTTGGAAAAACATAGGATTCCATAGTCTTATGATAACTTTTACCCCAATCAAAATTATGGGATCCTCTATTTCCAATAGTACTTGTAAACCTTTCAATGTTGTTGATCCTCGGCTCAAATGTGTTGGTGATATACTTAGAACATGTTTTTAATTCAATGATCATAGTCTATGGCACTGGTCCCTACCATGACAAGTTCCAATGTCTCTATTAATTAAATGAATGGTACAAACACACTTAATTGTTTTTGGAAAAGTCCTTCCACTATTAGAGATATTCTCTCATATAGAGAGAAAATTTCATGGCCTTCCTTACAATCGAAGCTTAAGTTTTTAAGCTCAAACTTGCCCACCATATTGCATATTCAAGATTTGATGTTGAATATCAAGCTCCAAAAAATTGGATTACAACCTCTAAAATATTTATGAAAGGATTAGTAATTGAATTATGACATTTCAATCTTAGTTTTATTTATTA